>JAODAL010003862.1:0-166049 GCA_025379985.1 Phyllomedusa bahiana | reverse complement strand
AAATTTTGGCCCCCCCGAGGTTCTAGCCCTTGTTGGAAAAGCCAGCAGTTTTGTGTCAGTAAACTGAGGTAACTGACACGTGGTATCATTAGTATAACTGCGATGCCACGAATATGGGCTTGTTTTTAAGGAACCACTGTCTGTTGTGTGGGTGGGAGGCTGTTTCCACATTCCAGGAAATGCTTTGGCAGGTCACTGGAGGCCTATTAAAGCCTACTGCTCTAAACAATAGAAGGTTGAGGTGTGCTTCCTAGAGTTGGGAGCAACACTTGAGCTAAGGAGAAGACTCTAATTCCCCCAAGATTGAAGAAAGCCTAAACTAACTAGTAAAGGAAGGAAGAGTACTTGTTTTGTGCTGGTGAGTGGTTGGCCCAGACCACTGGTAGAAAGTGTCTTTATGTATTTAGTGAGAGGCCAGACAGCCAGGGATTTATTTTGTTAATGTGGTATAGGTTGCTGTAACCCTGCTGAAGAATAAAGCTCGCTGAGGTCATTTTAAAGATACTGCCCTATGTTCGAGTGACCTGTGTGCCCTAACCGTCTAACATAAGGACGGCGATCCTGTGAGCGGAATTTACCCTTTGGAATGGACATGAATGAGTGCTCACAATAGGTAATAGATGTCTATTGTGAGACAACCTCTTCAGTAAGACTTGAGTGTAAGCCTAGACACAAGGGTGGAGTTGTTTCTGTAAACCAAAAGGCCCTTCTTTCTAATTGTGAAGAAGCCTTTCAATGACAGGGGATTTCCTTGCATGTCTTTTCTATTTCCTTTTAATGTGTTTGCATTAAAGTTTAGGATTAGACATCACTTTCTTGAAGACTGTGCCTGCCTAGTACTATTTCTAACTTTGTTGCTTGTATTTGCATCCTTTGTTATTGCTCCTTCATCACATGTTGATATTATTAATAAAGTCCATTTAATGCTGTATAGTTTATTCTGTTTAAACATCAGCTTTTCATCTCTGACTTTGTAGCAGCTACCTGTTCATTAATATTTTAATACTTCTTAGGTTTTCAGGAGAACTCTTGGATAAAATTTCAAAGCGACAATGAGTAATTTGACCCAATCCATTCAGCAAGCCCCATCCTCTTACCTTGAGAGGAATAAAAGCAGGAGCATTGCAGCAGGTAAGACAGTTCTGAATTTATTTAATTTTATGTAATGAAATCACCATATATGAGTGTTGTAAATGTATCACGCTCCTTGCCCATACCTTTTTTGCCTATTTTATTTCATGTAACAGTCTGATGGTACAAAAGTAAAATACCAGGTTATTAAACAGAGCTAGGACGAAGGTGACTAATGCTTCTTGTGGAGCTTTGCTTACATTGTTTTCATTGTCATTCCAAGGTCAGACTTTTCCATCATTAGTGATTTACTCATCATTTACTGACACTTTAATTTACAAGTTAATATGACAACTCCTACTATTTTGATTTGCAACCTCTGCGATGATAGATGTCACTGTCTATGTGTATGCGTCTTTTGGCTTAGGCATGAAAAGTAAAGGTCAAGCAAACAAGCATAATGATATTTTAGTGCAATCTACCACATTTTTAATACACTGCAATACAGTACCATGTAGGTTAAGTACTTCTATCTTTTCTTGTGTATCTATTTATCTATACCCAGTGCCCTGGGTGCATCAGCTGCAGTAAGTGGTTAGCACCAATTAAACAGCTAGTATAGATGCTAACCAACAGGTGATCTGGGACGGCGCTTACTGTAAGTAGTCATAGTGTTGGGTGGGTGACTTCTCCCAATGTTCCAGGCCAGAGTTTTACTTGTATATATAAGGTAAGCTAGTCAGCTGACTAGATGTGGCTTCTACTCTGGACAAGGCATTTCCTCCTAAGAACCTACACACTGGAGTTTCTGCTGAACAACTTTGTTGTGCTAAGGTGATAGTGATAGAAACTATCACTGTTTAGTAAGTTCTCAGATGAGCAGGGGTTTTATTTGCTGTTATGTTTACTTTGTACTTGTTTCTGCTGCATCTGCATGTATGCTGAATAAGATACAGAGGAACCCATATTTGGACTAAAACCTCTGTCTGTGCGTCTATGAAAAATGGATTTTGCTATGATTCCGGAGCTGTGATCGCTCACATATGGTGGAGGATGAGGGCACTTTAAAGAGGCAGTACTCTTTTTGTTTTTTAAAAAACATGTTTTTATTAACACTTCCAATATCACATTCATAAAGCATGCAAATAGCAAATAATGGTACAAATGTACAATAGGATTTTAACAAAGCAATAGGTAAGTATACAATTGTCAGTTTTGTACCAAAAACGGAAGTTATTTTTAACTGAATAAAACCTACGGGCAGGCTGTTGTGCCTGTCTCGTGCTCCTCCAGTTCGGCAGTTCGGCATCCGTGGCACCGTCACCCCCCGCCTTCTAGAGTATATAAAAATGCCTTCCCCTCTGTATCTGCCATATACGTGAGATCCAGGAGGAAAATAGAGAGGAGAACATCCGTAGGAGATCATGGCCTGCGCCTTCAGTTTGAGTGCGAACATATTTCCCGGCGGGTGTAGCTGTGAAAAGATGGATTTATGTTTGAATCTGTAGAATGGTAATAGTTTTGCCCCATCTAGTGAAGCAGAAAAGATGCCCCTTCTGCCAGCATGGTGTCTATGTCGGAATCTATCAGATGTTTAGCGTGGTGGCGTGAGTCTATTGGTTCTCTACCAGCCATCTGTTGTCCAAGGCAGGGCCGTCTTAACAACATTATGGGCCCCTGGGCAGAGCTGTTCACTGGGCCCCCCAACCAACATTTATCAATACTATCTAACAATACGACTGTTTCTGTTGCGCATAGTGACCAATCAGAGATTAGCTTTTAATTTCTCAGGGCAGTAGAGGAAATGAAAGCTGAGCTCTGATTGGTTACTATGGGCAACAAAAATAGACTATTAGACCGTCTTGATAAATGAGGCCCATTATGTTTAATCAATGATGCATTTGTATGAGGACCTGTATTATGCGGGAGAAGTTGTATTTTTGCTGGGAGTAGTTTAAGTTTACATGTAAACTACTGCATAATTCTTTTAAAAAGAAATTTCAGCATGAACAGAAATAAAGTGTTTTTCTGAATTTGTTTTTCAAAATAATTTTTTACACCATTCACATTTTACACTAAATGTTAAATTAATTCTAAAGGTTTTTACGGTCATGTGGATGTTGAATATTTGACTTTTTCATGCCATGGAGGCACAATTTTTTAATTACTTTATTGTACACTTATGGTTTTTCCTTTTTTGAATCTCTGAATGGCAGGGACCGGAGAAGCCTCCAATTCTCGCCATTTAACCCTTTGATTGAGGTCCATGACTGCAGCATAATCAGAAGGAATTCCCGGACCCCATTGGGTTACCGGGACTCCCAGTGCATGATGGAGCCTGAGGAATATGTATAAAGTTAGCTCTGGGGACCTAGAGTAGCCCCAGAGCTGTCTGTATAGTAAGCCTGCTATCAGGGCACACCGTGTGTTATCCCAACAACAGCCTATGTCATGCTGACACATAGTGTAATGTATTAGCTTAGAGGATTATACAGGAGTGTAATGTATTAGTATACAGGAGAGTAATGTATTTGCATACAGGAGTATACAGTAGTGTAATGTATTAGTATACAGGAGAGTAATGTATTTGCATACAGGAGTATACAGTAGTGTAATGTATTAGTATACAGGAGAGTAATGTATTTGCATACAGGAGTATACAGTAATGGGGAGGCATACGTCACTGTTTTCCGGCCCTTCCTACTCCACTAGGGCATATGCTAGGGGGAACAGATGGGAGTGTTTGGTCAGTATTAATGGACACCAAAGACTACCTCACCATTTTACTTACATCAGAGACTCCTTGTGTGGCCGCATGACATGAAGTGGTCGTCATTGCAAGTTTGCCTCACAGTGTTATGATTGACTGTGAATTTACCTTGTTTTTGGTTATGTTGGGGAATAAATCAAATAATATTTATGAAGTTGTACTGCTTGTAAATGAGGTATTTGAAATCATTGATACTGTTGCACTGGTTCAGGGGGAACCAGATGGAGACCTGGAGGAAACCCTCTCAGAGCTACAGTTTTTTTTTCCTTGCCAGTGACAAGGGGGAAATTTTGGTATGAAAAATCTAAGGGACACTAACTTGGTAAATGCTTGAAAAAGCATAAAGGTTATTAATGGTAGACTCCAGAAACCAGAGTAGTTTATTTTGCAGGATGTGAGCTTCCTGCTCAAATATGTAATGGGGTGCTCTTTCCTATTAGCCACCTGCAAAATAACTGCCTCCAAACCAAACCTAAACATCATACTTTGGGTGCTTTTCTGCAAAGGTGACAGCACCGTTTTGAAGGGAGGATGGATGGGGCCATGTATCGCCAGATTTTAGCCAACAACCTCCTTTCCTCAGTAAGAGCATTGAAGATGGGTCACAGCTAAGTCTTCTAGCAGGACAGTGATCCAAAACATACAGCCAGGGCAACTAAGGAGTGGCTCTTTAAGAAGCATTTCAGGGTCCTGAACTGGCCAAGCCAGTTTCCAGACCTGAACCCAATCTAAAATCTTTAAAGGGAGCTGAAACTCAATGTAGCCCAGTGACAGCCCCGAAACCTGAAAGATCTGGAGAAGATCTGCATGGAGGAATAGGCCAAAATCCCTACTGCAGTGTGTGCCCGGAAAGCCGCACATCGGGGAACGGGAAGAGGTGAGTATATATATATACACTCACCGGCCACTTTATTAGGTACACCTGTCCAACTGCTCGTTAACACTTAATTTCTAATCAGCCAATCACATGGCGGCAACTCAGTGCATTTAGGCATGTAGACATGGTCAAGACAATCTCCTGCAGTTCAAACCGAGCATCAGTATGGGGAAGAAAGGTGATTTGAGTACCTTTTGAACGTGGCATGGTTGTTGGTGCCAGAAGGGCTGGTCTGAGTATTTCAGAAACTGCTGATCTCCTGGGATTTTCACGCACAACCATCTCTAGGGTTTACAGAGAATGGTCCGAAAAAGAAAAAACAATCCAGTGAGCGGCAGTCCTGTGGGCGGAATGCCTTGTGTGATACCAGAGGTCAAAGGAGAATGGGCAGACTGGTTCGAGCTGATAGAAAGGCAACAGTGACTCAAATAGCCACCCGTTACAACCAAGGTAGGCAGAAGAGCATCTCTGAACGCACAGTACGGCGAACTTTGAGGCAGATGGGCTACAGCAGCAGAAGACCACACCGGGTGCCACTCCTTTCAGCTAAGAACAGGAAACTGAGGCTCCAATTTGCCCAAGCTCATCGAAATTGGACAGTAGAAGATTGGAAAAACGTTGCCTGGTCTGATGAGTCTCGATTTCTGCTGCGACATTCGGATGGTAGGGTCAGAATTTGGCGTCAACAACATGAAAGCATGGATCCATCCTGCCTTGTATCAATGGTTCAGGCTGGTGGTGGTGGTGTCATGGTGTGGGGAATATTTTCTTGGCACTCTTTGGGCCCCTTGGTACCAATTGAGCATCGTTTGCAACACCTTGTGGAATCTATGCCACGAAGAATTGAGCAGTTCTGAAGGCAAAAGGGGGTCCAACCCGTTACTAGCATGGTGTACCTAATAAAGTGGCCGGTGAGTGTAGATTTTTTAATCTAAGGGGGTCCAACCTGCCTGCCTATATACAGCCTAGCTACCTGGGGCAACCTACCGACCTATCTGGGGGCAATCTAACTACCTGGGGCAATCTACCTACCTATGTGGGGGCAAGCTATCTTCCTACATGGGGAAAATCTACCTTCCTGGGGGAAATCTGCCTACTACCTGGGAGCAATCTGCTTACTATTTGGGGTCAATCTACCTACCTACCTTTCAGAAATATAACTCCCTGGGGCAATCTTCCTACCTACTTGGGGGCAATCTACTACCTAAATATCTGGGGCCTATCTTCTGCCTACCTACCTGGGTTCTATCTAATGCCTACCTACCTGGGCCTACAAACCTACCTACTTGGGGGCCTACCTATCTAGGGTCTACCAACCTACCTACCTTGGGCCTACCTATCAATCTGCTTGGGGCCTACCTATCTACCTAGGGTCTACCTACCTACCTGGCGCTTGCCCATTTACCTATCTACCTATCGCTTGCCTTCCTACCTGACTGGGGCCTTGCTTGTCTACCCAGCTACCTGAAGTCCCTAATTTAGGGGAATACCTATCTAAAAGGGGTTTCTATTTATCTATAGAGGCATATTTAGTATTCATGCTGTCCTAGGCATTATAGATGACCGTCAGTCAAATGCGGATTAGTGTTTCTGTATTTTATAGGTTTTCCTTCTGGATTATGTTGGACGAGTGTTGGATTCATTTCTTTAATAAAATGGTCAACGAGGGATGTTGTCAGGGAGTGTTTATTTAAATAAGGTTTTTTTGTGTTTTCTCAGTGTATTTTTTTACCACTATTTTTCCAGTCTTAGTAATAGAGATGTCTTACACACGTCTCTCTCTGTTACTAGTGCTGGGACTTGGTGTCAGCCAGCAGTGTTTTTTTTGTTGACACCAACCCCAGCGCTAGTCATATAGAGGCATTTGTCAAACACCTCTATTACTAACACTGGAAATAAATGCTAAAAAACACACTGACACAACACAAAAATCGCTTTATTTAAATAAACTCTCCCCTACACCGGCCCTCTGCGACCATTTTATTAAATAAATGGATCAAATGTGGGTTCAATAAATCCATCACAGTCCAAAGGAGATATCTGTAGAAAAAACACTACTAAAAGCATGGCAGTACTGAACTCCATCCTCTGCACCACCTAGAGATCATGCATCATGCCTGCGGCTGATCTTCTGGTGGGGCAAAGGAAGGCGTTCAGACTACAGAATCTGATTTTGATAGGTACAGGCCATTGCCATAGCACAGTCTCCAGGGGGTTATTCCTCTGTTCCTCCTCGGAGACCGTGCCTCTAAGCTGTAGCCTAAATCCGCTCTCCTACCCCTGAGAAGTTTGTACAGAGTACAGGAAAAGGCAAAGAGGTGTTGTAAAACTGAGGATTCTAAGATATTTGTGTCCAAATCTGCAGGGACCAGTGTTGGCCGGGAGAAGTCAGTATGAAGGTGTGAACCGGATGAAGAAGAAAAGGGAATGTGAACGACTCATCTGAGAAATGTCACCTGTGTATCACTAAATGTACCTAAACTGTAATCACTTATATGTGTGCAAAGTGTAATGGTTTATATCCAGTAATGGTATGACGGTATTATTCAGTCTCTATATAGTGATCATATGTGGTCATGATGTGGCGGTATAATTCAGTGACTATGTGGTGGTGATATGTGGTTATTGTGTTGAGGTATTATTTAGTCACTATGTGATGGTGATATGTGGTCATGGTGTGTCAATATTATTCAGTTACTATGTGATGGTGATATGTGGTCATGGTATTTCAATATTATTCAGTCACTATGTGGTGGTGATATGTGGTCATGATGAGGCGTTATTATTCAGTAACTGAGGTGGTGAGGATATGTGGTCATAGTGTGGTAGTATTATTCATTCACTGTGTGGGGGTGATATGAGGTCATAGTGTTGTGGTATTATTCAGTTATTATATGGTGGGGATATGAGGTCATGGTGTGGAGGTATTATTTAGATACTATGTGGTGGGGAAATGTGGTTATGGTGTTGTGGTATCATTCAGTCACTGTGCTGGTTCTATGTGCTCATAGTGGGTCATAGTGTTGTGGTATTATTCGATCACTATGTGGTGGTGATATGTGGTCATGATGTGGCACAATTATTCAGTCATTATGTGGTCATAGTGGGTGGTATTATTCAGGCACTATGTGGTGGTGATATGTGTTCATGGTGTGACAGTATTATTCAGTCACTCTGTGGTGGTGATATGTGGTCATGATGTGGCAGTATTTGGTCTTAGTGGAATTATTGGTAATTTTAACCTTGGGATTCTGGTTTTATGTAGCGATGTTATTTGGTAACTGTACGACCATTATTTATTGGTTTTACACTCAGTTCTCTGTGTTATAGCTTTTTATATATCTTTATTTAAATGAAATGTAGCATTCAGGGAGGGGCTTTTATATCTTTAGATATATATTTACCACCGGTGTCCTGCTGCAATTAGGTGAGGGAGACTTAGAAGCCCCAGCACTCCATCTTGATTACAGATTAGTGTGATGATGTCACATTGGTCTGCAAAAGTTGAAGTGAGACTGGGCGGGGACACCGTTTAGGTGGCGGAGACAGCGAGACAAAGTGGACCCCAAAATCAACTTCTCTGGTGTGCCCTAAGCCCCCCAGTCTGACAATAAATATATACATAAATATACAAATATATATATATATATATATATGTATGTATATGTGTGTGTATATATATATATATAGTTAACTTCATATACTATCAATATATGAGAGAAAACCTCTGTGATATCACAATCATATATCTCAGTGCCTATATGAGTACTGCACCAGAATTGATCCTGTTAGAAGTGAAGGAGGCAGGGCTTTCCAGCTCAGCACTTGTCGAGTCAGGAGAAAGATCTAGAATGGGAATATTATATGATATAGCAGTGTATGTAGTTTAAATAGTGTATTTCAGCTGTTTTTACTGCTTACACAATCCCTTAAATGGACATGCCATTAAAACTGCAATGTGTCACTTTAGATCTTGGCTGTCTTGGTCAGAATTTTGGATAACTAATGCACGTTCAACATTAGAAAATTAACGAAGGTTCCAGGTAATATCAACAGGATCTAACAACAGTCATGTATGAAGCAGGCCCAATGCCTGCTGTACATAGATCGAGTATTTCATTATTTAATTATTTGTATTATACATACATTGTATTATACATAGATACATTTATCTTGTAGATGCCTGTTTCACAGTCAGTTTGACTACAAATGGCTAGCATGCTCCTAGTTAGCAGCACAAAACAGCAAAGTAATATAGATCTGGCCTTAAGTAATGAATATTAGTAAAAGGGACATGTATACATTTTCTGACACTTGTTGTGGACAGTTTATCATACCTCCCAACTTTTATAGTTTGCAAAGAGGGACACATAAGACCGCACCTCCAACCTCAATCAAAAACATGACATCACACCAGGACACCCCTCTAACCACGTCCCACCTAAAATAATCCTACCCCGCCCCCTCCAGCAGAGCAGCACTAATACAACAGCAATGTATTTATATAAAGTAATGTAATGTATATAGTGTGAGCTTTAACGGCTCTGGGATCGTGACTCACGTTTTCAGGCAGAGACAGAGACGTATTCCAGGTGAAAAATACAGGGCTTCTGTATTTTATTGGCAGCAAACAGAAAATGCAAAGTGCAAGGCATGCACAAACACAAACAAAAACAAAACGCCTGCCCGTCTGGGCTCTAGCTAACAGAGACCAGCTAACTGACAGTCTGTAAGTTCCCTGCTGGTTTTCCAGCAGGTCTCCACCCAAGGCTTAAAGGTAGCCAGGGGTTGTAACCACCCTAGTCAGCTTACCTGCTGACTTTTATACTCCAGGTAAACCCCGGAGTGGAGTCATGGGGAGTGAGCACCCACCCTGCTCTATGCTCACTCCCAATGAAAGGCCGACCCAGGAAATGGCTGAAGCCATACTAACCTTAAATGTGTTAAACATATGTCGACAGTCTGTACTGTCGACATCCATCTAATTTTGGCCTTTCATTCCCCCAAGGCTCCTTACCTTGGGGGCATGTGTCGGGACATCGGAAGGTGCACGCAAGGACCCTGGCCGGGATGTATACGCCATTGTAAACCCTTCCTGCTGTTGCCACCTTACATATCCCCCCCCTCTGCTCAGACCTGTGGGGCGGAGCACCTTGTGCCCCGAAACTATGTACTCTAGATAACGCGTCTGCGTTTGCTTGTTGGGACCCTGGACGGTGTTCTACACAGAACTTAAAGTCCTGTAGGGCCAGGAACCACCGGGTCACCCTCGCATTCTTCCCTTTATTTTGGGCCATCCACTTTAGCGGGGAGTGATCCGTGATCACCCTAAACTGCCTTCCGACCAGGTAATACCTGAGCGACTCGATTGCCCACTTTAGGGCCAAACATTCCCTCTCTACAATTGAATAATTTTTTTCGGCTGCCGATAGCTTCCGGCTGAGGTACCCGACGGGGTGCTCTTCCCCCTTAACCCTTTGGGACAAGACTGCCCCTAAGCCGACTTCTGAGGCATCCGTCTGCACCAGGAACTCCTCCCGAAAATTAGGGGTGATCAATACAGGCCTCTTACAAAGAACCTCCTTGAGCTTTTGGAAGGCTTGCTCGGCCTCTGGGTTCCACTTTACTATGGTGGATTTTGCTCCCTTGGTGAGATCTGTGAGAGGGGCAGCTATTGTGGCAAACCCTGGCACAAACCTCCTGTAATAACCTGCAATGCCCAGGAAGGCTCTAACCTGTTTCTTGGACACAGGTTGAGGCCAATTCTGAATGGCTTCGAGCTTGTCTACCTGGGGTTTTATGACCCCTCGGCCGATATTATACCCGAGGTAGCGAGCCTCCTCTAGCCCTATCGCGCACTTCTGTGGGTTGGCCGTTAGACCGGCGGCCCGTATCGCGTCAAGGACAGCTTGCACCTTAGCCAGATGGGAATCCCAATCGGTGCTGTAGATCACCACATCATCCAGGTATGCGGCTGCATAGTTTTTATGCGGCTGCAGGATGATGTCCATTAACCTCTGAAAGGTCGCAGGGGCCCCATGCAAACCAAAGGGAAGGACCACGTACTGGAAGTGTCCCTCTGGGGTGGAAAATGCCGTTTTCTCCTTGGCCTGATCTGTGAGGGGAACCTGCCAATACCCTTTGGTGAGGTCTAAGGTGGTCATATACCTCGCTGGTCCCAACCTCTCGATCAGCTCGTCGACCCTTGGCATGGGGTAGGCATCGAATTTGGAGACTTCATTTAACTTGCGGAAGTCATTACAAAACCGCAAGCTACCATCTGGTTTAGGAATAATCACGATGGGGCTGGACCACCCACTTTGGGACTTCTCTATTACCCCCAGGGCTAGCATTTTCCTCACCTCTTCTGATATGGCTTGCCTCTGGGCTTCCGGTACCCTGTAGGGTCTCAACCGCACCTTTTGTCCAGGCTCGGTGACAATGTCATGTTGGATGACATCTGTTCGGCCAGGCAGTTCAGAGAAGACCCCTCGGTTCCTCTGTAGGAACTCCCTGACCTCCTGTCTCTGGACCTCTGACAAGGACTCCGCGATACGGACGGGGGGTAACTCCTTGTTTGGGACTTCCCTGACTCCCCTTGCAGCCACCAGGCTTTCTCGGTCCTTCCAGGGTTTGATGAGGTTAATATGGTAAATTTGGTAGGGTTTTCTTTTCCCTGGCTGGAAAACCTTGTAATTCACCTCACTCACCCGTTCACAGATCTCATAGGGGCCTTGCCACTTGGCTAGAAACTTGCTCTCTACGGTTGGTACAAGTACGAGCACCCTGTCCCCGGGCTGAAAAGACCTGACTCTTGCGGTCCTGTTGTAAACCCGGGCCTGGGCTTCCTGGGCCTGTAGCATGTTCTCCCTTACAATAGGCATCACTGCCGCGATCCTGTCCTGCATATCAGCTATATGCTCTATGACACTTCTGTAAGGGGTTTCCTCTTGCTCCCAGGTTTCTCTGGCTATATCCAGGAGCCCTCGGGGATGTCTCCCATATAGCAGCTCGAATGGCGAGAACCCCGTGGATGCCTGTGGGACTTCCCGGATGGCGAACATAAGATAGGGCAACAGGTGGTCCCAATCCCTACCATCCTTGTCCACCACCTTTTTTAACATGCCCTTTAAGGTTTTATTAAAGCGCTCGACCAGACCATCGGTCTGGGGATGGTACACGGAGGTGCGCAGGTGGGCAATCTTTAGCAGGCGGCATAGCTCTTTGGTTACCTTGGACATAAACGGGGTGCCCTGATCGGTCAGGATCTCCTTGGGGATCCCGGTACGGGTGAATAGCTGGAACAACTCCCTAGCTATCCCTTTAGAGGAGGTGTTTCTGAGGGGTACAGCCTCGGGGTAGCGGGTGGCGTAATCTAGTACGACCAGGATATGCTGGTGCCCTCTAGCCGATTTAGGGAGGGGACCGACCAGATCCATGCCAATCCGCTCAAATGGTACCTCTATAATGGGGAGAGGAACCAATGGACTCCGGAAATGGGGTCTAGGGGCATGGACCTGACACTCCGGGCAGGACTGACAGAACTCTTCCACGGCCTTGTAGATGCCGGGCCAGTAGAAGTTCCGCTCCACCCGCTCCCTAGTTTTCTCCGCCCCCAAGTGTCCCCCCAAAACATGGGAATGTGCCAGTTCTAAGATCATACGGACATGTGTTCGGGGTACCACCAACTGCTCCACCACCTCTGTTGGCGTCTTTTTCACCCGGTACAATAAATTGTCCCGTACGACGAAGTGAGGGTAGGCCAACTCCTCCCCTGGTTCCTGTGGTCTCCCATCAATGACCTTTACGCTTTTCCAAGCGTTACCCAGGTTAGGGTCCCTCACTTGCTCTGTGCCAAAATTCCCTCTCGAGACTGGCAAGGAGGAGAGTTCTAACTCAGAGGGGGTCTCCTCTGGATCTCCAGCCAGGACCGACAAGGGAAAAGGCACAGATTCAACATCGCCACTTGTTTGGCACACGTCATTTACAGCAGGTACATCATGATACATTTTACCAGTTTTATTTCCCCACAGATCCCAAAACAGAGGAAAGTCACAGCCAACAACTGCGCTGTGAGGTAAACTGGTCACCACGGCCACCTCATGTTGGGTGACCCCACAGGCAGTCTCTATTGCCAGTATGGCAGTGGGGTAGTCCCTGGTGTCCCCATGGATACAAACTACCCCTATCCGGCGTGAGAGTAGTTGCTCTGGGCTCACCAGTCGGGCTTGCACAAGGGTCACTAAGCTCCCCGAGTCCAGGAGGGCCTGCACCAAATGTCCATTAATGGTAACAGGGCACTCTCGTCGGTCCTTTCCAGCAGCGACCCGAGTGGAATATGACGGCCGGGCAAACCAGGAGGTACGCCTCCCCAACCCACATTCCATGGGTTCCTCCCTGCCCGGGCAACGTGCCGCCACATGTCCCAGTCCTTGGCACCGCCAGCAGACTAAGGGGTCCCGGGCCTTAGAAACAGGGTCCCGTTTTGGGGTAGGTGGCCTCTCCCCCCTTCCGTATACCCGTGACCCCCCTTTCGGGACAGGAGCAGTCTTACCGCGGTTGGAGGTCTGCGGATTCCCCGGGGTATGTAGGACTTGCAGGAACTCCTCTGTAGCGCTGTACCGTTCCACAACCGCGACCAGTTCGTCCACGCTTTTGGGGTTTGGGCTTTTTGGGGTTTGGGCTTTACTGGAGCTTGATGGGAAGGGCCCGCACAAAACGGTCACAGACCACTCGCTCGACCACCTGGGCAGGTGTGTGGGTCTCCGGCTGTAGCCACTTGTTGGTAATGTGGAACAGGTCGTACATTTGTGACCTGGCGGGCTTGGCAGGATCAAACTCCCAGGCTTGCACTCTCTGGGCCCGTACGGCCAGGGTGACCCCCAGTCGGGCCAGGATCTCCCCCCGCAGTTTGGTGTAGTCCTTGGCGTCTTGGACACGCAGGTCGAAGTAGGCCTTCTGCGGTTCGCCCGTTAGGAAGGGAGCCAGGACATCCGCCCACTGGTCCGCCGGCAGCTGCTCTCTCTGCTATCCGCTCAAAGGTCCCCAGGTAAGCCTCGATGTCGTCATCCGCGGACATCTTGCGCAGGGAACTTTGCACCACCTGGCGGGCTGTGAACTGAGCGCTTGTTGGTACTTCTGGCCTTGCAGCCAGGGTCTGTAGCTGTTGCTGCAGCGTGTGGTTTACCTGCTGTTGTTCCTTCACCGTGGCTTGGTGGGTCTCAATTAGCAGGCGATTCGTCTCAGCTTGCGCCCGGATGGTCTCTTCGTGCGCTTTCTGCTGGCTGGCCGCCATCCACTGGAGGTTAGCGTTGGCTTGAATTAGCTGCTTCACCAACCATTTTAGCCGCCTCTGCTGACCGTGCGGTAGCTGCTTGCACCCAGGACATACGTTTTTTCTCTGTCTCAGAAGAGTACTTCCTCTATTTTGCCCAATGCGTCCTCCACCATGTGTGAGCTTTAACGGCTCTGGGATCGTGACTCACGTTTTCAGGCAGAGACAGAGACGTATTCCAGGTGAAAAATACAGGGCTTCTGTATTTTATTGGCAGCAAACAGAAAATGCAAAGTGCAAGGCATGCACAAACACAAACAAAAACAAAATGCCTGCCCGTCTGGGCTCTAGCTAACAGAGACCAGCTAACTGACAGTCTGTAAGTTCCCTGCTGGTTTTCCAGCAGGTCTCCACCCAAGGCTTAAAGGTAGCCAGGGGTTGTAACCACCCTAGTCAGCTTACCTGCTGACTTTTATACTCCAGGTAAACCCCGGAGTGGAGTCATGGGGAGTGAGCACCCACCCTGCTCTATGCTCACTCCCAATGAAAGGCCGACCCAGGAAATGGCTGAAGCCATACTAACCTTAAATGTGTTAAACATATGTCGACAGTCTGTACTGTCGACATCCATCTAATTTTGGCCTTTCATTCCCCCAAGGCTCCTTACCTTGGGGGCATGTGTCGGGACATTGGAAGGTGCACGCAAGGCACTGGCCGGGATGTATACGCAATTGTAAACCCTTCCTGCTGTTGCCACCTTACAATACATAAAGCAATGCAAATAGCTGTAAGACAATGATTCAGAGATACCATAATACTGCTACACAGAAAGCAAATATCACCGTACTGTTACTGACCAAACCAAGATTGATATAATCAATTATAAAAATATAAGATTTACATAGATCAAATAAAACCACCACCTAATGACCACATTACCACCACATAGTGACTGAGTAATACCACCACACCATGACCACATATCTCCACCAAATAGTGACTAAATAATACCACCACATCATGAACACATATCACCACCACATAGTGACTGAATAATTCCACCATCTCATGACCACATATCACACCACATAGTGACTGCATAATACCACCACGTATCACCACCACATAGTGACTGAATAATATTATAACACCATGACCACATATTTTTGCCACATAGTGATTGAATAATGCCTTACAATATTCCAGCCATACATTGACCCTATAATGGTGAATACCAGTTGTACACAGAATCTGCAGACATATATTATTATTATTATTGTTATACAGTGACCATATGGTGGTAGATTACAGTTGTACGCCTCTGCATTGCAGTTAAATTTAGTGACTTACAGGTGACATCATCTCTGATGGGAATCGTCCTTTTTCCCTTCAAATCACTATGACGACTTCTCCCAGCTACGACTCTGCAGAATAACCACACAAATATATTAGACTACTAACTTTTCAGCACCCCCCCTACCGATTTTCCCCTCTGTACAAACTCCTCATGGGTTGATAGGTGGAGTAAGGAAGGCTATGGGACGATAGGCAGTGGTTAGGGGGAAATAAAGTGTTAGGTTGGGTTGTATGTTGTATTGGCACTAGGCTGAATAATGCAATAATAGGAAGAAGAAGAGGGGGTACAGGCCACAGCTTAAAAAACACACTCTCTTCTGGGTGTAGACAAAGGATGAACCCTCTGGAGATTGTGGTGGGCTGTACCTCCACAAGATCAGCCAAGATCAGCCACAGTAATGATCTTTAGGAGGTGCAGGGATGGAATCTAGCACTTATGTACTTTGTAGTTCCTTTTTATTACTGTTGCTGGGGCTTGATGTCTGCCAGCAATTATTTTGTCACAAAACTGACACTAACCCTGTGTCACTGATAAAACAGTAACCAAAGCACCAGGGGTACTGAGGAGAGCCAGGTCACCATCAGAAAGGGGACCATGTAATGTGCTGGTTCATTTCTTGTGGTTATAAAAAACGAGGGGATCCCATGTCATTTAGGGCGACATTTATGAACGGCTGTTTTCTGCCGTATCCTGCGCCTCACCAGCTCGAATCTCCTGTCGTACGCAGGGATGCGATGTTAGGCGCAGCCTTCGCCACTTTCAGATGCGCCTCACATGAAGGGGCGTGTAATGGGCGCGGTGTGGGCGTTCCAGGGCGGGACGCAGCGCGTTCGAAAACTCCGAGGCATGTATGATCGCGGGCAGCAAAGTGAGGCGCATTGCAGCGCTTGCCAGCTCCGACATGGGTCACTGTTGCTCCTATTCTGATTGGTTGGTTTCTGCCGACCAATGAGAAGAGCTTATAGAATTTGAATTACTGTATGTCCCGGCAATTCTCTATATCCCAATTCCTTATGTAGCGCCGGCCTCGGCGACAAACGTGGTGTTAGGGATTTGATTGATTTATGATTATAGAAGGTTTCAGCTCTTTTTTCAGATAATATTTTACACTTAATAAAAATGATTTTTTTAATTATACTCCATGCCACACGGCGCGGAGAGCCGAGATTTCATTGCCCCCATCTCTCCATTGACTACACTGGGACAAAGTAGCTCGCGCTCTTATTGGCCGGGATAGCCAAGCCCCCACTAGTTCAACCAATCAGCTCTTTTCTGCCTTTTTACTGTATTTTGTACTGTTCCGCCTTTGATATTGAATGGTCAATACTTCTCCATAGGTTATAATGGTTCCCTGTTGCTCCTACTCTGATTGGCTGGTTTCTGCTGATCAATGAGAATAGCTTACAGAATTCGAATTACTGTATTTCCGGCCAATTTCCAATATCCAAATTCCCGATGTAGCGCCGTTCTTGATCTTTGGAAAGTGATTTTATTTATGTATTTTTTTTAGTAGGTTTGAGCTCTTTTTCAGAGAATGTTTTACACCTAATAAAGGCGATTTTTTTGATTCATACTCCATGTCGCACGGACATATTTAATGATTTCTCGCTGTTTTCCAGCCTGTCTCATATCGGAATACATGTTAGCCGCAGTCACTTCTGCGCCTAAGTCCCGCACTGCGCCCCACACACTGGCGAGGCGCGGTGAACTTTTCCCTGCATGTATGAGTGCACCTCCTCGGACGGCGAATATTAGGCGCAGTCCCGCACTGCGCCTAAGTCCCCGCACTGCGCCTCACACACTGGCAAGGCGCGGCGGACTTTACACGGCATGTATGAGCGCACTACGTCAGGCTGCGAATCTTAGACTCAGTCCCGCACTGCTCCTAAGTCCCGCGGTGCGCCTCACACACTGACGAGGTGCGGCGGACTTTACACCGCATGTATGAGCGCACCCCGGCGCCGACATAAATAAGGCACAAATTTCGCTGGAAAACTGCCGAAAACGTGCTCCGACGTGGCGAGATTCATACATGTCGCCCTTAGTTTTTACCCCCTGTTTATTAAAAATATCCAAAGAACAAATTGTTTTTAAAAAATGACGTGGGATCCCTCCCATTTTTCATACCCAATCAAGGTAAAACCAACAGAGTCAGCCTGATAGTATCAAAATAGAAAGGTCCATGGACCAGAAGTGACATCGTCGCAAAAGTATTGTTGGAGTGACAGTGTTGCTGGACCTGGAAGTGCTCCAGAAAGGTAAATTAACCCATGAAAGGCCTAAAAAGTCTAATTTATGGTTAAGGTCACAGTCAGAGACAGTTTTTTTGAGATTTACACTGAAATTTGATTCGGGCAAACCTGAATGAAAGCGCTCTAAATTGGGTTTAATTTGACTTTATCCGAAATCTGAAGTGCAACACTATTGATAATCTTTTAGAAACTTGTTGGCCCTGTCACTCCTCTTTAACCCCCAATCACTTTTCTCACCACTTTTTAAACTGACAAGAGGTGAAGAAGTTGTAAATGTTGGTGCAAAGCACATTTGCCTCAAATTTTTAACTTTTAAAAGCAAAAATACAATTGCAAAGCCACTGATAATTTCCTTCCCATGTGTTTTGCAGCTACTCCAAGCTGTAGAGATTAAAATCGTAACTAGAAACTGGAAAAAAAAACATTGTTAGGAGTCACAGTTTAGTTACAGGCTATTATTTTAAGAAACACTTGTAGAAAATATTCATAGAACTGATTCTGTATAAAACTCACTGCAACTGTACCGCATGGAAAAACAACTATTGATTTCTTCTTCTTTTTTCTTTTTTTTAACAAAAATTAGTTTAAATTTAAATTAAAACATACTGCAGGTACAAAGAGTTTAATTGTTGCTTATGTTAATCCAAACAAGGATAGTATTTAAGTTTATTTACTTGGTGTATGGCAGTGTGTAACTGTGTGCACTGCTATATGCCTGCTCTTAAAAGTACGTGCTGACTAGTGCGTGCTTTCAACATCACTCCAACCTGGCTCCCATTTACTTTCACTTTCCCTGGCGTGCAAGTGTCTGAAAGAAGTGACATGTCACTTCTTTTTATGAGCGCACAGTACGTGACAGAGAATATGCCGGAAAATCATTGCACTCAGTAAGTGCTATGATTTTACCATATTTGCGGGGCGTACTTTGAACGCATTGCAGCGCAATTACTTCCAGAAGTACGCCCCGCAAATTCGCTGTGTGCACATATCCTTATAAGTTTGCCGCAAATCTTAGAGCTAAGATATCATGTTTCCATTTATTTACAGTGAGGGACATTTAACAAAAGTGGTCCAAAGGCAGCTCTGAAGCGTTGCCCATAGCAAACAATCACAATGTCTCTTTAATGAGGAAACATAATATTTTAATTTTCTTGGCAATTTTTTTTTCTTAAAAATTAAGGAGGTCCAGAAATTTCCCGGGGGAAATTTGTCACATAATGCGCCAAGAAGCCACAAAAATTCGGGAAATTTTTTAAAAGGGGGATTACGTTCCCTTTCGGCTGATTCACACGTCACAACTTCTCGACTCGGGAAATGCAGGGGCTTTTCTTCCCCCCCCCTGGGTGACATCACCCCCCCCCCCTTCACTGTCATGTGGTCCCAACCCCCCCACCCCCCTCCCTCTGATTTCTACTGCATGGTCTTTCCCTCAGCTTTTTTTTGTAAGAGCTTTTAACATCCCACGGGCTCCCTTCAATTAGACTGAGCACTCTTTCTCCTCTCACAGCGGAGATGTGTTACAGTTTGGAAGGGGCACAGATCTCGTTTCTGTGCGGGAAATTTAGGCCCGGGACAAAACGTTATGTTTTCTCATTGTAGAATCTGTTGCAGCTGTTTCTGCTGGGGGTTTGGGGAAAAGAAAATCTACCCCCCTAACCCGAGCAGGGAGGGGGACAAAATTGTGCTGATTCCTGATTGTGAAAAAACCCTTCGGTAATTCTGTTTCTTGGCTGAATAAAGGAAAATGGATGGGGGCCTTAACCCGAGTGAGAACAAAAGTCCGGGGGAATATGGCGGGGGCTGAAAATGTAAAATGACCTAGCAGGGGGAAATGGAAGGAGGAGGGATTGGGGGGATCCGACCGGACCGGATAATGTAAACAAAAAAAACAAGAAAAAGGGTACTGTAATCAGACAGCTTTTCTAATACATCAATTGCAAGTTTTTTGTTTTTACTGTCCCCTTATTCTGAAGACCATTTAATGAAAATAAAAACCCCTTTAAACAATACACACTCAATGAGTGCTGTGTAAAATCACACGTTTTTCAGATGATGATAATTTTACTATCGCATTTCTCAACGCGTAATGTATGCCTGTAAAAAAAAGTGACCTGTTTAAGCACAGAGTAATAGAAAAGTATACGAGGCAGAGAATCGCTTTTCTGAAATACAGGAACACGCTGAAATACGCTGTTTGAATATGCCCTACAAGCACTGGTTTCTGTGCATATACCTGATTGCTTGTGATGTGACCAGCAATTCACTCAGTAACTATTATTATAGATGTAGCCAAACCGATGGCCAACAGAATAGGACCCTGAACCTCTTACTGACACACACGTAAGGGTACATCCTGGTGTCGGTGAGTTTCTATGTAGTGGACTTACTCATTAATTCCGCTACATAGAAGGTTTGTGCCAGCTTCTAAATGCTGGCTCTGTTCCCTGCTATTTAACTGTTTTGATACCTGCTGCGCATCCTTCCTCTTGCACCCTCGCGACGAGATCAGTTAACATGGCAGCTGGAAGCCTAATGTTTGCTTGTCCAGACAGGAAGTAATAGAACCACCATCTTTGTACACCGTTCTGTAACTGTTTATACAATGTAGAAAGCTGTACATACGATCTAGCTTCTCAGTAGTCAAATACCCTAAGGGGAATTAATTTTAATGTGATTTTTTTTAAGTATAATATTTTTATTTAATATTAAAAGTTCAAATCACTTCACTTTTACCATTTTACAAATACTACAATAAATAAATAAAAAATGTAAACATAATTAGTATCTCTGTATCTGTAAAAGTCCGATCTATTAAAATATTACAACATTGGGGGGCGTGGCCGGAAGCCGCAGGAGATGGATGCTTGAATACTGAGCTCCTGTGAAGACGGCCGAAAAAGCAGCCTTTGTCCTAAAAAATTCGCACCCTAATGAGGTATGAAGAAAAGCCGCACTGCAGCGGAAACACTTTTAATAGGCACCCATCTCGCCGACTAAGCCACAGCCTTGGACGCGTTCTGCAGAGAGTGCAGCCGGCCGCCGCGCTTTCCATCTGTCCCGGCGCCTTAGTCACGTGGCCCACTTCCTCCCCGATGCAGCAGCGGGAACCTCAGCGCAAGCAAGCCTGAACGCAGGTCCCACCTCACATCCTCGCTGACCGGGACGAGAGCCTTCACCGCAGCATGGGACCCCGCTCGGAAGCAGCAGCAGAGCAGCCGGAACGGAAGGGAGACAGAAGCATGAACCGCGCTCTGGCCCCGGGCCTGCCTTCCTCCCTCTTGGAAGTGCCCCTGTCACCAGTCTCTGCCCTCATAGCGCACAGAGCAGCCCCCCCCGCCCGTGCTTGGTACGCGGCCATGGCTTGCGTCTGGGGCCCTCACAAGCCAAAACCCCAGTGGGCACAGAAGCTCCAATGTCTGTCTACCAGGCCTCAGAAGCTCCCTCAGTCCTCTCCTCAGCAAAAATGGGGACCCAGAGGTAAGGTGGGAGCCATGAATCTCCACTGCATTCCACCAATATGGACTCTGGGCAGCGGCCCTTTGTCCCTGGCAGGGCTTCCCCTCATTCTCTCACTCGCTGCCCTCACAAGCCCGGATCTTTCCCAACCACCCGCCCGTGGCAGAGAGATGCCACATCTTCCTACCAGAGAGGAGCTGAAACTCCTTTCTGATCTGAAGTTATACAAATGCCAACAAGAGGAAATAACTGTGCTCAACAAGATTATTAAATATGAAGGCTTCCCGGTCGGGGACCCTATAGGACAACCAAGACAACACTCGGAAGGTATATTGCCCAGACCGTCCGGCTATCTCTGCACAAATGGCCTCTGTCCAAAGAAAATGGCGCCGCCAACTAGAGGATCTCGATAATAAGGTCGCCAACAACGTGCGGGATTCGGGCCTTTCAACCCGGGAACCCCAGGGCAACGAAAAACCTGCAAGAAGTTTCTGGACACTCTGTTTTCCTCAATGTTGAAGTCTCCTCCCCCCCCCCCTTTCAAGCTTGAGAGGGCGCAATCGGCGTTACGCCCTAAATTTCCTCTCCTCTTCCTAGAGACATATTTGCTGTTTCCATGACTATACCCTGAGGAAGCAGTAATGGAGAAAGCGAGGGGTTTTTCGCTCCTTGGAATTCAGGGCTCCTCAGATCCACTCTTTCCGACCTCTCGTGGTCCAGCCCTTCAAGAAGAGGCGTCATATGAAACCCCTTCTCCGAACTCTTCAAGACCGCACATTGCCATTATCGATGAAACTTTCCGTTCGCCCTCTACCGGCCCGCCAAGGATGTGCCGATCGCCACCCTTAAATCCTATAACGGAAATCTTCCAGCCTTCCTGCGATACCCTCCGGATTCCTCAAGCCAAAGATGATGACTGGGAACTGTCAATATCCTCCCCCCTCCTCTCGCCACCAGCCTGGCAAAGGCCACCATCTCGCAAAGAACGCACTCCTGGACACTTCCTCCTCTGCCTCGGCCCCGGCGCTCCTTCACCGCGCAAGGGTTGCCTCTTTCCCCTGTCGTCTCTGACCCCCTGTCCTGCAGGGGCCTATGTGGCCTTCTGTGGACTGTCGGTTGTCGAGTGACGCTTACTCAGGTGATGGGTGGGCTTGCTACAAGATCGTATTTTACCCCATGTTTTTAGCTGCTTAGGGAACTATGATTTTCCTGCATTTCGTGCATTTTGTTACTGAACGGAGGCCAAGTTTCTCCAGGTTATTTTGAAGTCTCGGGCTCGGCTGTCCTCTCCCGTTTTCCCACATATTGTGGGGCTAACAAGGTTTCTGGTTCTTATATAGGAGGGGAGCCCAATTGGATCTCTTCGCCGGGGTTCTCACTTGGACTTCCTTGGTCTGATAGAACACACCTCCTATTTCCTCCCCTACGACCATGAAATTTCGTCTCTGACGACCGATCCCTAAACTTGCATCCAGTCTCTGGTTATACTTTCTGTTATGTCTAGAAGTTGTCAATATTGTATTGTCTAACCTCTGTCAGTCTCCCTTCTATCCCTCTTGTGTCTCTCCCATCCCTTTGCCTCCACCGTGATAGGTCAGTCTTTGGCTGCTTGATTGGGGTCTAGACTGGCCATTTAGACTGTTTTAACAATTACCCACAGATTTACTGTCTATACCAACAGGTCCGCTGTATTATTATAAATGTGAAAGGTCTTAACTCGGCTACTAAGCGAGGACTGGCCCTCAGGCTTGCGGGCCGATGTTGTCGTTTCTTACAAAGACACACATCAATGCTGATGGGGTCCTTTTGCATTTTGCCAACACTTGTACCCACCTTGCATTAGTGCCAACCAACCAGTCCAAAAAAGCTGGGTGGCCATCCTGATATCAAATCTTGACCTCTTCGTCCACTCCTCGCTTATTATCCAGCAGGGCGTTTATATATCCACCAAGCTTCCACTCTACAACAAGCCTCTGACACTCTTGTAATGTATATGTCCCTAACTCGCACAGATACCTTTCTTAATAGAGTTTGTCAAAACTTTTCTGGAGTTCCACCTTCCTCATACAATTGGGGGGACTTTAACTTAATATTCTATGAAGTCATGATCATATCCGCAATAGGAGGAAGGGGTTCGGAACAGCCCCAACTAGACTTCTCCTCGGCTTTAGGAAGCCTAATAGGGCTCAAGGCCTGATTGATTTGTTGCGCATCAATCAACCCTAATGAGAGGAATATACCTTTTACTCGCACCCCCATAATGACCTACACTCCAATTAACTACGTTTTTGGGAAGTTTCCCGTACGCTTGCGAGCACTGATGGGACTCTAGATAGAGCCGATTACGTGTCGGATCACGCCCCCGGTCATGGATACCTCCAATTTCAAGTGCTCCCCGTCCAAGTACGTCATTGGAGGTTAAATGAAACCCTCCTTAAAAACCCGAATCATAGGGATTAGTTGCGGGTCGCAAACTAAAGGCGTACTTTTAGACACCAATGATGATCAGTAACACAGTGGCCACCCTCTGGGAGCCCATAAAAGTGGTATTTAGAGGCGAATGCATCGCGCTGGGCTCCAAACTTAAACAATTCTAAGGCCCAGGAGACTCACCCTGCGAGCCTCTTAAAATTCTCCAAAGGAAAATGTCCCAACCACCCCCGTCCAACCCCCATCACTTGAGGAAATAGTGAAGGTTAGAATGAGCTGAAGAACATTGCCACTCGACTGTTGATAGGCTACTCCTCTACTCCTAAAACAACGTATTTTGAATATGGCAACAAAGCTCACAGCTATTTAGCGCGCCAACTCAGGAGAGAGGACGACTAACTTCTATGCCGCAGCCTTTTACGAGGAGGGACGGTAACCATCCACTTTAAAACTACGAACCCAGAGTCCATAGCCAAGTTATATTTCAAGACTTTTTTTCTCCAAACTATAACTCCATTACCCTCAGACCTCCCAGAAAAGAGAGGTGGCGCGACAGTACATTAAGGACTTCCTTAAGTCTTTTCACATTGCTATGCTTCCCCCAGATGCTTCGCATCCCTTAATTCCACCTGTGGAGATGAGAATTGATGGAAAGTGCTGAAGCCCTGCCCGCTCGGGCAAAGCAACGAGGCCCGGATGGCCTCCCATAATCATATTTTAAGGCCTTTCTCGAGAGTCCTTGCCCACGCATCTAACCCCTTTTAACGCATTTTTAAAGGGCCTCCCAATCCCTTCGTCCATGGTCCCACTCCCATCTCAACCCCTTATCCACAGGCGAACAAAGACCCGCGGATAGTCGAGCCTATAGGCCCATATATCCCTACTTTATTCGGAATTAGATCTTACAAAGATACTGGCCAATAGATTGGGATTTGGCTGCCCAGCTGATCAATAAGGTTCAAGTGGGTTTTGTTGTCCGCCTTCGTCAGTGGGGGGACAACCACTAGAACGGACTATCGATTTGATAGAAGTCTTGAACGCACGCTCGGAACAGGCCCTCCTCCTTAGCCTGGATGCCGAACAGGCCTTTGATATTCGAACCGCATGTCCTCTTTGAAACATTGGCTGTATTGGCTTTCATGATCTTCTCCTGACTGCCATTAATGTCTTTATTCCTCCCCCTCAGCGGCGGTTAAACTACCACCATCACACCTCCCCTCCTTTTATGATTAAGAATGGGGGACTAGGCAGGGATTGCCCCTAGTCCCTTCCTTTTGCTTTATGCATTGAACCCCTGCGCGGCTATAGAACTCACACTGAAATCAAGGGGGTAATGGTCAGGGACAAGGAGTATAAGCTCTCTCTGTTCCCAGATGATATTCCTGCTGACAAACTGACCAATTCTACATGTTTCGCTAACCCACTTGCATGCACTCTTGCACGGTTTGTCCCTTTCTGGGTTATAAAGTAAACACTACAAAACAGAGGCCCACCCCATTAATTGCCCACCCGATATCCTCTCTTCTCTTAAAAGTAATTTCCATATAAGTGCAGACCCAATCCCTAAATACTCGGTATCTTGTTACATGCCAAGATATGACTCCCATAATCCAAGCTAACTTCCTCCACACCTTTAGGGAGCGGAAGACCCTCCTCCTAAATGGCACTAAACCCGCTACTATCTCCTTCTTGAATGGATTAACACGTTATAAAGAATGTCGGTCTTACCACAAGCTCCTGTACCTTTTTGAAACTTGCCTGTGGCAGTCCCCCTTGAAGGAGCTGACATCTCTGCAGGCCGCCTGCCTCCAATTTATTTGGGCACATTGGGATGCATAGAGTAGCCAAGGGAACGTTTCTCATGACGGGAAAGCAGGGGGGGTTGTCGTCCCCCTAACTAACACAATTACTACTGGGGGGCCCACGCATCTGCCGTCATAACCCTGCATGGTCCCGCATTAAAACGCTCTTATTCGAAATAGGAGGAGGTGGAGAAATTTGTGGCTACGCACCTAATAAGGCTTTATGTCATTCCCGACCTAGCTACCAGCGGACCGAACTACTAAGCCCGATTAACTTCACCATCCAAATCTGGCAGATTTATGTAGAGATAGGTTTCATCTGGCCATCGTCGGCCTCTCCCCTATGGCCTCTTTTGTTTGGACCCCTCTCCTACCCACTAGCTCCTCAGGCTATTTTGCTCGACCATAGCTGGGCGGGATCTCTTCCGCTTTGCGATATAGCGGGGTCTCAGATCGCAGATTGCAATCCTTTGAGGCTCCTTCAGAGGGCCACACGGTTAACCGCAGAGTCTAACTTTCATTATCTCAAAATTACTCACCTCCGTTTTTTTTTCCCCAGTTTACGGGACTAGCACCCTCTCCCGCCCCACTCCCTTCGAGTCTCTTTGCAAAACAGGTGTCTCCGACAAAGGTTTAATCTCCGGGATCCTATTTCCATCATAAATTAATCCTCTTCGGACGAGCCCATAGTTTCACAAATACATGAGAGAAGTGGGAGAGCTATATAGGCAGCCTATTTCCTATATAACCTGGCAACACATCTGGAATGTGGCAGCCAGATCGTCAGTCCTGTGTTGCCCAGAAGGTAGACTATATAAGAATTCTCCTCTTTTGGTAACCACACACCAGACATGCATACACAAGTGGTTTCCCACCATCCTCTACCTGAGTGTTGGAGGTGTCGGGCGGCGGTGGGAACCTCTTCCCACATCTTCTGGGACCTGTCCTGCTGACAGACGTTCTGGACTCACGTGAGAGATCTACTGGGGGCGATTCTAGGGCTGGAGATCCCGCTTGGATCCAATGATATATTTTGCTTTAACGGAACCGGTTGAGAGATCTTCCTTAAGTAACAGGCCAGACTGATGTTACACATTCTCACAGCACTAGATGCCTGATCTCGGTAGGTGGAGAGCAGACCTATCCCTCCAGGAATCTCGGATTTGATACATAGAATAAGGGAGGTAACGTCGAATGGTAGCAACTGACAGCTCTTTGCCACAAACTGGAATCTCTTTGGATAGGACATGGTCCCTCTGGGACACAAATTGATAATTAACCCCCGTGAAGCTTTACATTGAACAATCGCTAAGTGGCCTCAGAGCCCCCCCTTCCTTCCGCGTCTCCCCCTTGTTGTGGTCTTCCTCCTGTATTTTTGTCTTGTTAACGTGTCTGTCCTTGAGTGTTACGCATAGATTTTTCTATATTGCAGGTTCATTTTTCCTATTTTGAAGATTGAAGATTTGTATTACTCTGTATCTGATGAGGCAACAGCCTGTAGATGTCCTCTAAGTTTAGATTAGTGTAGATCCTTGCTTTTGAACCACTAAAAGTGGGCACTCTGTAATATCTGTTCTTCTGATGTTATTTGTGTATTTGAAAAATTACAATAAATTATCAATTGAAAAAAAAAATATTACAACATTTATCCCGTACGCTGAATACTGTAGAAGAAAACATTTTAAACAGCAAAATTGCATTTTTAGGGTGATTTCATGGCCCACAAAAATTGGAATAAAAAAATGATCAAAAAGTTGCAGGTATCCTAAAATGGTACCAATAAAAACTTCACTTCAGCCTGCTAAAAATGCACCCTTAACTAAGTCCATAAGTTGAAGAACAAAAAAGTTATTGGTCAAAGAAAATGGAGCTGAAGTGTAAATTTGAGAAATAGAAAATGTTTCTATTTTTTTTAAAGGTACTAAAACAAAATAGAAACCCTACATATTTGGTAGTGCCGGCATTGTATCGACCTGCAGAATACAGATAAAACATCACTTATACTGAAGAGTGAACACCATAAAAACAAACCCCCCACAAATATGACACAAGTACATTTTGTCTTTACATTTCACTATACTTAGACATTTTTTGCAGTTTCCCAGTATATTTTATGGTACGGTCAATAACACCATTAAAAAGTATATCTTGCCCCCCAAAAAAGGCTTTATAAGTCTACGTAGATGGAAAAATAAAAAAAAGTTATGGCTCTTGGAAGGCGGGGAGGAAAGAATGAAGAGCCATATTATTATGACCAACTGTCGGGGAGGGATAAAATATTAAAATGCAGCAAGAATGTCAAGCAAGTATAAGTTAAGGTTGAGTGTACCTTAAAATAATGACTGTTGTTCCTTTATTACAACACCCCTTATCAGCTAAAGCCTGATAAGGCCTTAATGACCAGATATTTTTTTTAATTTTTGCCTCCCTGCTTTAGTTTAAGTTTACAAGTTTTAAGTATTTTTTTTTACACCATTCATATATCACACTAAATAACCTTTTAGATTAATTCTATGGGTTATTACAGACGTGTAGATGATTAATATGTGTAGGTTTGCTTCTATTTTGTGTAATGTCTGCAAAATAATTTTCATATTAAATATTTATTTTTATTTTATTATTTCCTTTATTTTTCTACACTTTTTATGTTTTCATTTTAAACTCATTAAGGGATAACTATTTAACACATTTTTTTTTTACACTTAGTAATATATTAGCATACATGAATATGCTAATACGTTACCTTCTGTGTCATACTGACACATGCAGCAGTCAGGGCAGCACACAGTGTGCCCTGACCACAGGCTTGCTATAAGGACAGCCTGGTGCTACTCTAGGTCCCCAGGGCTAATTGTTCAGACGTTCCCCAGGCTCCATTGGGTCACCAGGAGTCCTGATTACCCAATAAAGCACTGGAATGCCCTTTGGTTATGCCGGGATCACGAACTGCAGCAATCAAAGGGTTGAACACCGTGATCGAAGGTTCATCTAGGAATGGAGCTGTTAACTACAGCTCTGTTCCTAGTGCAGGTGCACAAGACCCCTCTGTCTGCAATGACGTATTTTGCCGTCACTGCAGACAGACGACCTACACTGCCTGCCATCAAAAGACAATGGGCGGTCGTTAAGGGGTTAAAGGGAACCTGTCACATAGATTATGCCCCCGCTTGGCTGAGGCCACACAACTAGTGTCAGACCTGCTGGTTCCAACACTGTGTCCTTTATATTTTTATAAGATGCTGGTCACTTTAGAGCATTTAAAAGGTTGTCTCACTCACTGATTCATCTTTAACCTGAGTCCTGTTTTTCTTGGTTTCATTTTGAATTCAAGGGTGTGTTTACTGGACTGTACTAAGCTGCATTAGAAGCCAGGTCTGTAGCTATAGCGACCAGCGCTAGCAGCCTATCAGGAGATATTGATGACCTGAAGCTATAGCGACCTGAAGAGCTGATGCAGCCCATACAAGAGGGGATATCTAGGAACAAGTAGGACACTGTTAATGGGCATTAACAGTATATTTTCGAGTAGTAAGCCGAGTTTTTTTCAGCACAAAAATGTGCTGAAAAATCCCCCCTCGGCTTATACTCGAGTCACTGTCCGCGCTCGGGCGCTGCCGATAGCCCGTGCGCAGACAGGGACGCTTCAGTAATATGCGACACCTCGGGGGGGGGGGGGGGGGGGGGGGGGGGGGGCGGGGGATGAGCGCCTATAGCTGAAGGCCGAGTACAGCCGACAGCGTCCGGGCGCTGCGGTGGCCCGGGCGTTGTCAGCGATCTCGTCCCCTGTGTGAAGAGATACCACTGCAGTGCAGAGAGAGAGCGCTCCCTGCTCCGCAGTGGACTCTGGGCGGCCGCAAACTGGCGGCCGTCCGGAGTTTCCGGCACAGGCGGCATTCATCACCTGTGTGCGGCGCGCCTGATACATCCCTCACCCGCCTGATCAAGAGGAAGACCGAGAGCCGCGGCGGGAAGCCGGACAGCGAGGAGGCGGAGCGGCGAGAAACGGAGCACGGGGAGCCAGGTAAGGGTTTTTTTTTTTTAAAACCTGCCTAATAGCCTTCCTATAGGAACTATACCGCCTATACCTACCTACAGCCTACCTATGAGACCTATCCCTGCTCTATACCTGCCTACCGCCTAGCTATATGACCTAAACCCTGGCCTACAACCCTGCCTACAGCCTACCTAATGAGACCTATCTACCTGCCTTTAAAAACCCTGCCTACAGCCTACCTATGAGACCTATACCTGACTAAACCCTGCCTACAGCCTACCTATGAGACCTATACCTGCCTATACCCTGCCTACAGCCTACCTATGAGACCTATACCTGCCTATACCCTGCCTACAGCCTACCTTTGAGATCTATACCTGCCTATACCGTGCCTACAGCTTACCTATGAGACCTATACCTGACTAAACCCTGCCTACAGCCTACCTATGAGACCTATACCTGCCTATACCCTGCCTACAGCCTACCTATGAGACCTATACCCTGCCTAACCACTGCCTACAGCCTACCAATGAGATCTATACCTCCTATACCCTGCCCAGCCTTACCTATGAAAACTAACCTGCCTAAACCCCTGCCTACAGCCTACCTTATGAGACCTATACATGCCTATACCCTGCCTCAGCCTACCTATTAGACCTATACCTGCCCTATACCCTGCCCTACAGCCATACCTATGAACCTATACACCTGCCTATTACCCTGCCTTACAGCCTACCTATAGGACCTATACCTGGCCTATACCCTACCTATAGCCTACCTATAAAGACCCTATACCCTTCCATACAGCCTACCTATTGAACCTATACCTGTCCTAATACCTGCCTACACCTACCAATGAACCTATACTGCCTATGACCCTGCCCTACAGCCTACTCTATGAGATCTTACCGCCTATACCCTTGCCCCCCCTACAGCCTACCTATGAGATCTATACCTGCCTATACCCTGCCTCCAGCCTACCTATGAGAACTATACCTGCCTATACCCTGCCTACACACAGCCCTAACCTAAAGACCTATAACCTGCCTATACCCTGCCACAGCCAACCTATTGTGACCTATACCTTGCCTATGACCCTGCCTACAGCCTACCAATGGGACCTATACCCTGCCTATACCCTGCTACAGCCTTACCTATAGACCTATACCTGCCAATACCTGCCTTAGCCTAACTATATGACTTATTAACCCTGCCTACCAGCCTCCCTATGAGACCTATACCTGCTGCCTATACCCTGCCTACATGCCTACCTATGAGAGCATATACCTGCCTATACCCAGCCTACAGCTACCTATGATACCTATACCTGCCTATAACCCTGCCTACAGCCTAACTAAAGGACCAATACCCTCCTACAGCTTACCTACTAGGACCTATACCCTGCCCTATTGCCTACCTATGAGACCTAGTACCTGCCAAAACCCTGCCTACAGCAACAGCCTACCTATGGGAACCTATACCTGCCTATACCCTGCCTACACCTACCTATAGACCCTATAACCTGCCTATAACCCTGCCTACAGCCTACCTTATGAGATCTATACCTGCTATACCCTGCCTACAGCTACCTATATGACCAACCTGCCTATACCCTGCCTACAGCCTACCTACAAGGACCTATAACCTCCTACAGCCTACCTATAGGGGACCTATACCTGCCTAAACCCTGCCTACAGCCTACCATGAGATCTATACCTGCCTAAACCCTGCCTACACCTACCTATTAACTTATACCTGCCTATACCCCTGCCTACAGCCCTACCTATGAGACCTAAACCGCCTAAACCCTGCCTACAGCCTACTATGAGACCTATACCTGCCCTATACCCCTGCCTTACAGCCTACCTATGAAGACGCTATAACCTGACTAAACCCTGCCTACAGCCTACCTATGAGACCTTTACCTGGCTATACCCTTCCTACATCCTACCTATGAGACCTATACCTCCTATAGCCCTGCCTACAGCCTACCTATGAGATCTATACTCCTATACCCTGCCTACAGCCACCTATGAGATCTATAACCGTCTATACCCTGCCTCCAGCCTAACCTATGAGAACTAACGCTGCCTATAACCCTGCCTCTCCGCCTACCTATGAGACCAATACCTGACTATACCCAAGCCTACAGCCTACCTATGAGACCTATACCTGCTATACCCTGCCTAACACGCCTACCGTATGAGAAACCTAAACCTGCCATACCTGCCTACAGCCTACCTATAGACCTATCCCTGCCTATACCCTACTATAGGAACCTATACCCTGCATACAGCCTACCTATGAGACCTATACCTGTCATACCTGCTACAGCCTACCCAATGAGACCTAAACCTGCCCTAAACCCCCTGCCTTCAGCCTACCTATGAGACCTATACCTGCCTATACCCTGCCAACACCTACCAATGAGATCTATTACCTGCCTAAACCCTGCCTGACAGCCTACCTATGAGATCATACCTGCCTATACCCAGCCTCCAGCCAACCAATGAGAACTGTACCTGCCTATACCCATCCCTACAGCCTACCATGAGACCATACCGCCTATACCCCTGCTACACCTACCTATATAGACCTATACTGCCTATACCCTGCCTACAGCCTACCTATGAGACCTATACCCTGCCTTACCCCTGGCCTACAGCCTACCTATAGGACCTATACCATGCCTAATACCCCTGCCTATAGCCCTACCAATAGGACCTATACCCTGCCTACAAGCCTGACCTATGAAGACCTGATAACTGCACCTATACCTCCTACAGCCCTACCTATGAACTCTATACCTGCCTATACCCTGACAACAGCCATACCCTCTGAGACCAAATACCTGCCTATACCCTTCCTACCGCCTACTAAAGGACGAATACCCTGCCACCAGCAAACCAAATGCCCTCTACCCTCCTACCGCTACCAAATATGCACCAAACCTAGCCAATACCCTGCCTACATCCTACCTATGGACCAAAACCTGCCTATACCCTTCCAACCGCCTACCTATGATTACAATAACCTGCCTATACCCTGCCTACAGCCTACCTATGATATCTATACCTACCTATACCCTTCCCTACACCTACCAAAATGACCTATACCTTGCCATACCCCTGCCAACAGCCAACCTATATGACCTATACCCTGCCCAACAGCCTACCTATAGGTACTCCTATACCTGGCCAATAACCCTTGCCACCAACCAACCATATGAGATACTATACCGCCTATAAACCCTGCCTACATCCTACCTATGAGAAACCTAACCTGCCTATACCCTGCCTACAGCCTACCTATGAGACCTATACCTGCCTATACCTCCTACAGCCTTCCTATGAGACCTATACCTGCACTATACCCTGCTACAGCCTACCAATGAACCTAATACCCCTGCCCTATACCCTGCCTACAGCCTACCTAAAAGGACCTTAACCCTGCCTATACCCCTGCCTATAGCCTACCTATCAGGAACCTATACCCCTGCCTACAGCCTACCAAAAGACCTATACTGCCTATACCCTGCCTACAGCCCTACACTCTGAGAACCTATACTCTGCCTATACCCTGCCCTACAGCCTACCTATAGGACCTTATACCCTGCCTACAGCCTACCTATAGGAACCTATACCCAACCCTGCCTACAGCCAACCTAAGAGACCTATCCCTGCCTATACCACTGCCTACAGCCTACCTATGAGACTATACCTGCCTATATCCCCTGCCAACAAGCTACCTAGGAGACCTATACCAGCCTATACCCTGCCTACACCTACCTATGAGACCTAGACCTGCTATAACCCCCCCCTGCCTCACAGCCTACCTATGAGACCAAAACCTGCCTATACCCTGCCTACAGCCTACCTATAGGACCTATACCTGCCTATACCCTGCCTATAGCCTACCTATAGGACCTATACCCTGCCTACAGCCTACCGATGAGACCAATACCTGCATATGCCCCTGCCTACAGCTACTAAATGAGACCTATACCTGCCTATACCCTACCTACAGCCTACCTATAGGACCTATATCCTGCCTACAGCCTACCCATAGGACCTATACCCTGCCTACAGCCTACCTATGAGACCTATACCTGCCTATACCCGCCTACGCTACCTATGGGGACCCTATACCTGCCTATACCCTGCTACACAGCCTACCTATGAGACCTATACCTGCCTATACCCTGCCTACAGCCTACCTATGAGATCTATACCTGCCTATACCCTGCCTACAGCCTACCTATATGACCTATACCTGCCTATACCCTGCCTACAGCCTACCTATAGGACCTATACCCTGCCTACAGCCTACCTATAGGACCTATACCCTGCCTACAGCCTACCTATGAGACCTATACCTGCCTATACCCTGCCTACAGCCTACCTATAGGACCTATACCTGCCTATTATACCCTCCTACACCTACCTATAGGACTTAATTACCTGCCTATAACCCTGCCTACAAGCCTACCTATAGGGACCTATATCCTGCCTACAGCCTACCTATAAGGACCTATAACCCTGCTACAGCCTACCTATAGGACCTATACCTGCCTATACCCTGCCTACAGGCCTACCAATAACCTAATATACCCTGCCTACATCATACCTATAAGACCTATTACCCCTGCCTACACCTACCTATGGACCTATACCTGCCAATAAAGACCCTGCCTACAGCGCTACCTATGAACCTATACCCTGCCTAAACCCTGCCTACAGCTACCAATAGGACCTATACCTGCCTATACCCTGCCTACAGCCTACCTATTGGAGGACCAAACCCAGCCTACAGCCTACTATAGGACCTTTACCCTGCCTAACGCCTACCTATGAGACCTATACCTGCCTATACCTTCCTACAGCCTACCTCTGAGACCTATTCCTGCCTAGACCCTGCCTACAGCCTACCTAAGAGACCTATACCTGCCTATACCCTGCCTACAGCCTACCTATGAGACCTATACCTGCCTATACCCTGCCTACAGCCTACCTATAGGACCTATAACCCTGCCTACAGCCTACCAATGGACCTATACCAGCCTATACCCTGCCTACAGCCTACTATTGGACCAATAACCCTGCCTTACAGCCTACCCTATAGCCTTATACCTGACTATACCCTGCATACAGCCTACTATAGACCTATACCCTGCCTACAAGCCTACCTTATATGAACCTATACCCGGCACTACAGCATACCTATAGGACCCCTATACCCTGCCTACACCTACCTATAGGACCTAACCCTGGACTATATCCTTCCTAGTAGCCTACCTAGAGGACCTATAAACCTGCCTCATATCCTGCTAGGGGGCCTATAACCTGCTATAACTATCTATACCCATGGCCTATAGCCTGCCTAGGGTGACCTTTAACCATGCCTATAGCCTGCCTAGGGGGACCTATACCTGCCTATAACGACCTATACCTACGCCTATAACACTGCCCTAGGGGACCTATAACACTCCTATAACAAACTACATACCAGCCTATAACCTGCCTATGGGGGACAATAGCTGCCGTATATCTCCTATTGGGGGACTTAAACTGCTTAACAGCCTAGGTCAGCCAATGGGGACATTAAACTGCCTATATCTGCTATGTAATTTTATTGGTATCTTATTTTTAATTTTAAAAATTATCCAGTAGCCAGCTGCAGATTTTTCACCCTAGGCTAATACTCGAGTCAATAAGCTTTCCCGGTTTTTGTGGCAAAAGTAGGTGCCTCGGCTTATACTCGGGTCGGCTTATACTCAAGTATATACGGTATATTGCAGAGGGACTTTTTTAACAAGATCTTTAACATAAAAAGCAGTAATTCTTGTAGTGAGACAACCCCTTTAATTCCCAAATCTTATTCATGAGCAGGTGTTAGCCCCACCCACCAAAGGCTAGCCCCGCCCACTGACAGTTATTCACATGTTTCTACCTATTCAAAGTAGTAGATAAAAAAAAAAAACTGACTCTTTTTTCTGGCTGAAAACTGCAGATTTGAGCATTAAATGCTCTAAAACTGCTGCATCTTACAGAATAAGGGACACAGCGCTGGAAACAGCAGGTCTGACACTAGCTTGTGGTGTCCTCAGCAAGGCGGGCATAAACTATGTGACAGGTTCTCTTTAACCCCTTCCCGACATAGGACGTATGCATACACCTACGGGAAGTGCTTCCCCCGCAATGGACTTTATGCATACGTCCTGGCGATCGCGCGGGCTTGGGGGGCGAGCCTGCGCACGATCGCGACATGCGACCAGCGTAAATTACCGCTGGCTTCATGCCATATCACCCGCGCGGAGTGAGCCCCGGGCTGCGGGTGATTAATTGCTTCATTACCGCAACCTGTCAGGTTGCGATAATGAAGCCGCAGGCAGGAGGGGGGAGCCCTCCTCCTGCCCCTCGTCGGCTGCCACACTACAGTACAGCACCGATCTACTGCCTGATGGTCCCAGGAAGGGAACGGCACTTCCCGGGGTCATCTGGGACGTCACCATGCCCGCAATGCATTGTGGGCATGGTGAAAGTCAGTTGTCATGGTGAAAAAAAGTGTAAAAAAAGTAAAAATAAATGTTAAAAGTGAAAAAAAAAGTAAAACACAAACAAAAAAAAAAATAAAAACACGTACACTGCCCTTTTCCTCTTTAGGAACGCCAATCGCCCTGAAAAAAATAAAAAATAAATAAAGTATATATACCATATTTGGTATCGACGCGTGTGTAATGACCTGCCCTACAAATTGTCACATTAATTAACCCGCACGGTGAACACTGTAAAGAAAAAATAAATAAAAAACAGTCACAGAATTGCGTTTTTTGTTCATCCCGCAGCACATAAAATGGAATAAAAAAAACCTCATATAAACTCCAAAGTTGTACCAATTAAAAAAGTCCCCTTCGGGCCCCCCAAAAAAATGTCCTTACCAACAGCTCTGTATATGGAAAAATAAAAAAGTTATGGCTCTCAGAAGACAGCAATGCTAAATTGTTTTACACAATAAAATAATATATTTTTTTTTAAAGTGCTTCAAAATAAAAAAAAAGATATAAATTGGGTATTGCCGTTATTGTATTGACCCAGAGAGTAAATCTAACTTGTAATGGATATTGCGCGATGAGCGCTGTTAAAAATAAAAATAAAAAACCCTACTAGGATTGCAGTATTTTCTTCCCCCTTCCCCTTTCCAAAAAATGGATTTAAAAAATGATCAAAAAATTTTGTCCCCCAAAAAATATACCAATAAAAACTTTAACTCATCCACAAAAAAACAGACCCAACACAGCTCTTACACGAAAAATAAAAAGTTATGGCTCTCAGACTATGGCATGCAAAAAACGTGTTTTACTTGTTGAATAAAAGTGTTTTTATTTTGTAAAAGCAGTACAACCTATAAAAAAATACAAATTGGGAATCGTTGTAATCATATCGACCTGCTGAGTAAAACTAGCATGTCATTTATACCGCATGGTGACCGCTGTAAAAAATAAAAATAAAAAACACTACCGGGAATGCTGTAATTTGTTCAAAATGCCTCACAAAAACCTTAATAAATAGTTATCCAAGCATCATATGCACCCCATAATGGTACTAATAAAAACGACAACTCATCCCGCAAAAAACAAGCCCATAATCAGGTCCGTGCACAGAAAATTAAAAAAGTTATGGCTGTCAGAATAGGACAACATAAAAACGCAATTTCTTATAGACCTAATTCTATTGTGTAAAATTAATAAAACATAAAAAACTATATAAAATTTATATCATTACAATTGTACCGACCACCACAGTAAAGTTTCCCTGTCATTTATCCCGTGCGGCAAACAGTGTAAAAATGAAGCCCAAAAAACAATGGCGGAACTGCGTTTTTTCCCCCCATTTTCATAGCTCAATACTAAAAAATACTATGGACCACCTGTACACCTAAAATGCACAGTACACCCCTAGATGAGATCCATGAGGGGTGTTGAATCCAAAATGGGGCGTCTTCTGGAAGGTTCACCTGTTCTGGTACTTTGGGGCTTTGCAAATGCAACATGACCCCACCGAAATCTGCGTTCCAAAATCAAAATAGCGCTCCCTCCCTTGTACGCCCTGCTATGCACCCAAACAGCAGTTTACACCCACATGTAAGGTATTGCCGAACTTCGAAGAAATTATTTAACAAAATTTGGAATGCTTTTTTTTTTACAGGAGTCCTTGTAAAAATTCAACATTTTCAGCTAAAATTGCAGTTCGTTGGCCTAACGCTAAAAAAAATTTTGTGAAACACCTGTGGGGGGTTAATATACTCACGACACCCCTGGATATATATTTCTTAAGGGGTGTAGTTTCCAATATGGGGTCTTTTTAGGGGCGTTTATTAAGTTTTAGCCCCGTAGGGTGTCCGCAAACCTGAAATGGCGCCTAAATAAAATTGTAATGAAAATGAGACCCCAGAGTCCTATAGGTGCTCCTCCTATTCTGGGGCTTTTGTTTGAGCCAAATAGCTGAAAACAGCAGAATCTGGGGAATCAATATTAAGTTGCACATCTACCGAGTTCTTGGGAATAATGGCTGAAAATTGAAAATCTGCAAAAAAAAGTGAAATTTTAAATTTCACCTCCACTTTGCTTTAATTCCTGTGAAACACCTAATGGTCTAATAAACTTCCTAAATGCTGTTTTGAATACTTTAAGGGGTGTAGTTTCTTAGATGTGGTCATTTATGGGGGTATCAAACATACAGGACAATAAAAGTTACGTTAGAACTGGACTGGTCCCTAAACAAAATGTATATTGCAAATTTTCTTGAAAATGTGAAAATGACTACTAAATTTCTAAGCCCCCTAATATCATAAATAAAAAAAGACATTTAAAAAAAAGATGCCAACCTACAGTAGACATATGGTTGATGCTAGTTATAAGCTATTTTGAGTGGAATAACTGTCTTACATTTTGAAGTTTGAAAATGGTAAATTTTTCTAATTTTTCACGATACTTTGATCTTTTTCACAAATAAACAAGGACTTTTTGAATCAAAATTTCTTACTATCTTAAAGCACAATGTGTCATGAGAAAACAATCTCTGAACATGGACAGGTTAAAGTGTCAAAAAGTTATTCTCACCTAAAGTGATACATGGCAGATTTAAAAAATGGGGCTCTGTCAGAGAGGCCAAAACTGGCTCCGGCGGTAAGGGGTTAAAGGAATTATCTCCATTCTATTGATTTTAAATATCATGTATATAATAGAACATCTTACAATTTTCTAATATTCATGTATTAAATATATTGCTCCTTTACCTCTTTTATACAGTTGCACTCAGCCCCTATCTAGTAAAAATGGGGTAGCCCTCTTCCTGTCCATAGTAGTGGCTGCCATGGAGTAACTGCATGGACAAAACAGTCATGTGACCACCACACAGGTCATGTGACCCCTGGTATCCGGGGAACACTGTCCAGGTATCAGGTAACAGTAGCTTATTAGGAACAGAACTTCTCCAGTATTACTTCCTCCAGTATCGTTTTGTCATGTCTGTCAGTGTCTGTGAGGAAACCGCTTGCACATTCTTCTGTCTTCTGTCTCATCTTTATTAACAACAACAGGACAATGTCACCTAGAGACAGTCACAGGTGTTGTGGGTTTTTGAACAGTTAACTTTATTAACAACATGACATCCGACAGCAGTTATACAAGTAATTTCTCCCAGTGAGGAAGTGGCTGGAATAACAAAATTAATAGTAATTATTCCACCGTTATTCCTATTCAGTTACCACATAGATGTCATGGGATCCTGCTGCTAACTGGTTGCCAGGGGGTCACATGACGTGTGGTGGTCACGTGACTGTTTAGAACATACAGTTGGTACACGGGGGGCATTAGAGTGTGGGCTATACCATTTTTTTCTAGATAGGGGCCTACCACATTGGTATAAAAGAGGAATCAGAACAGAATTTTTAATACATGTATATTAGACAATTGTTTGAGTTTCTATTATATTCACCACCAGTCAAAAGTTTTAGAACACCTTCATTTTTCCAGTGGTTATTGATATTTACAATCTACAACTTTGTTTTAACAACTTAAATCTAGACTGTGTAGCGTAGCCCTCTGTAGCTGATAACAGCTATACACAATCGAGGTATTCTTTCTACAATTAAATTCAGATATTGTTCAGAAATTTCTTCCCAACATTGTCTGGAGATAGTGCAGGCCATTCCATTCTTTGAAGCCTACCAGCTCCTTCTTGTCTGTCTGAGTAGTTCTGGCATAACCTAGACATACAAAAAAAATAAAAATGAGCCAGCTCACCAATCCAGATCCCGGAATGCACAGAACCAATTCTGAAGTGTGAAACAATAGATCAATTTCTGCAAAAATCCAGCAATCCTTGTTAATGCATTAAAAGGTTCTTTTATTTACACATAGTTAAAAACGTGGTGAATTAGACAAGACACAAACTGCTGACGCGTTAACTGCGCTAGTCATAGCGTGACGGTTATTTGCACCTCTATGTATATATTGTTGTCATGTTCATACACAAACACGCACCTGTTGATAAGGTAGCATCAGCAATGTCTGCCACGAAGCACTGACCTAGAATATGTTCTGGATCATTGTCTTGCTGTAATATGAACCCATAACCAACTGAGTGTGCACCAAACAGTATTGGATGTGGTTGCTCTTTTTGTCCAGTATGCCAGTCGCCCTATGCAAGTTGCCAATTCTGGATCCAGTAAAAGAGCCCCAGAACATAATGCTTCCTCCTCCATGTTGAATAGTTAGTGTCACAAACTAAGAAACCATCCTTTTACCTGACAATGTACAAAGACCCTGCATGACGTACCACAGATATCAGATTGTGATTCATAAGTCCATAAGACCTTCCACTCTTCAGCAGTCCACTAAAGGTGTGGACTGCTAAGTAAGTAATTTTGGGTATTTACAATTGAATACTCCTCTAAGATTTGAGCTGTGAGGCGCTGATCATGCAAACTGTTGACTCTGAAAAAACGTGTCATCTTATTTTGTAGTGGGTTATGCACTAAATGTAAATGTTTGTCAGTCTGCTTTTGCTAATAACCTTTATCTTTCCATTAAACTCGCTATATGCTTTGCTCTGAAGAGCATAACCATCCTGCCATTGAGGTTGTTGTTATGCAGCCTGTTCAAATACTAATTATATAGAAACAGAAGGTTTAAAAGTAATGCCCAATAATTAAGAAACCTATAGAAATAGTTTGCATCCAATTTCAAACTATAATTTGCTTTCTGTGCTGCAGAGCAGCTGTCCCTGATGCCTTGCCTGAAAAAAAAGCGCTTTGGCTAAAATTGGCGCTTTGGCTAAAAGTCAGTCTAGTGTTGCGTTTTGAGGTTAAAAATGTATTTCATTTTTATGTTTCAACTTAGTTTTTAACCCTTGAACCATTTTACATTTATAATTTTACTTAATGTAAAATAACTGGAAAAATGTAAGATGTTCTAAAATTTTTGACTGATACTGTACATAATAAATAAAAACAATAGAAAGTGGTCAACCCCTTTAAGGATGACAGATTTTCACAGCAAAAATGTATCTGCAACATTTCTAGACCTCCAGTTTTTGTCATGTCATCAATACAATCCACTTCCAGTATATTCTGACTGCCTAACAAAGCACTACATGATACAAATATTTTACTGTCAGGAAACTGATTATTACCTGCTTTGATAAATTATAAATGAACAGTGGATTTAGTTTCTTGCAGCTAAAGCTAAAGCTGATGGCTCCAAAATAGGACGTCAATTTACTAGAAGGTACAAAGTAATATACTGCAACCTATTATTTTATTTTGTGATTTAATATTTCAATATATCCCTTAACACCGTGTTGTATAAACCTCTTTGTGTTCCACAGCAAAAAAAACAAAAAACATAAAACACCGGGGTAAGTTGAACAAGGTATTTATTGGCCCACATAAAGAGAAATAAGAAACAATAAGAAAAAATTGAATTGATGCTAAATCGTTTAAGCTGTAAGCCAGTCAATAAAACATGAAACAGAAAGGAAATGAATAATGAACTTTATCACCTATAATTGCTATTAGATTTCCCAGAGGCATATAAGGTTTGGCTGCTGGAGTTAGTTTACAGAACAGCAACATAATTCCTTTAGGTATCATACAACACAAAACTGAAACCACTGTGCTCAAAATTGCAAATCGAAGTAATTATACTTGTGTTTTTTTAATACAGACTACAGATTACAATATGTTTTACCACTTAGGACGTGTTATGCTACACTTTCACTGAATATTTCCCTTATATTGTTGCATACTTTGTTAAGGTTTGTGCATTTAGATATTAGCTTTGACTTGGTTAATTTAATCTTTGCTTCAAAGAGTTAAAGGTATTGTGAAATTAAAGCTATAAGTGCTTTCTTTCATAAATAGCGCCACTCTGGTCCATTGGCTGTGTGTAGTATTACACCTCAGACCCATTTAATGGCATAGAATGTGACAAAGATCCTCTTTTTTGATGGTCATTAAATCCTTGTGTAATCCATCACCACTACAGATCTTGCTTTATTATTTATTTTAAAGCACCAAGGGTATGTTCATCCACATGGCGTATTGTGGCGTGTACTGTACTTCTAAAACACCGACAGCCGGTGCTTTCTTTCATAAATAGCACCACTCTGGTCCATTGGCTGGGTGTAGTATTACACCTCAGACCCATTTAATGGTATATAATGAGACAAAGATCCTCTTTTTTGATGGTCATTAAGGGCAACATGTATGAACCTGTTTAGGTCTAAAACTCACTTTTTTGCCCATAGGTTACTATGGGCAAAAGAGTGAGTTTTAGACCGAAACAATTTTCATACATGTGGCCCTAAATCCTTGTGTAATACATCACCACTACATATCTTGCTTTATTCTTTATTTTACAGCACCCACATGGTATATTCCGGCGTGTACTGTACTTCTAAAACACCGACACCCACTTCCACCCACCCTGGCGCGCAATCGCAATTACGTGCCGGAATGCGACCCGCAATTATGCCGTGTGAACATACCCTAATAATTCCAGGGTGCTGTACATTCAAAATATGTAAACATATTTCATGTAGGACCAAAATAAATACAATAATAACACTCACTAATAACTGGCACAAAGGAGGAGAAGACCCAGGGAGTGCTTAAAATCTGCAAGGGAGAAGGAATAAAACAGAGGGTATGGAATTGATATGCTTGTATTATGATGTTGTGGCAGCAGGGTAATTGTAAAATGTAGGCTATTCTGGAGAAATGGGTTTTCATGTTACTTTTTAAAGTTGTAAAGGTGGAGGAGAGTCTCATGTGTTGTGGTAGTAAGTTTCATGTTAGTTGGTAGTGAGTATGGGGGATGCACAGTAGAAATCTTAAAGGCGTGGTGTAAGGAGCTAAAAGGAGGAGAACAAATAAGGACGTCCTGTGAGGTTCTTTGTGAGGGCAGATATCTGGAGATTAAGGCCAAAATGTATAGAGTGGACAAGTTATGAAGAGGATGCAATCTCAGAAGTGTTGAATAGCCCTTCACCAAAATATTTTTCTTTATTATTCACATATTTAAGAATAGTTTATAGTAAAAGCGTACTGCTGACACATTTGGGACAAGACTGCCCTTGATCCTTGCATATTAATACATAAGTTGAAAGACATTTATATAGAAATTAATCGCTAATCACAATGCTAACCAATTAATACGTGACCAGACACACCTCAGGTAACAAACATTCTTGTCTGAAACGCGTCAACAGTGCCCTTTCACTGTTAACAATTTTGAACGTGTGATTAATAAAGGAGAAAAATTTATGCTGGTGCCAGGCTATTCTGTGTTTCTGAGATGTTGTCTCTACTCGGTGATCCATTTGGGAGTTTCGTACACCTGTGTAAAAATGCCTAGCTTAGAAATAGTAGATGCTTGGATCTAGGATTGCTGTGAGCGGACTACTTTTTAATATTTACTTTGAAGAGGATGCATCTACAAAATGTTATATGTAAATAATACATGTATACAATGTACTGAAAATGAGAAGTTTGCATTTATTGAGCTTATCAATTTATACTGTTTCATATGGAAATAATGCTGAATTTACCAAAAATATTTTAGGTCAATATGTCTGAACAAAGACAACGTTCTTTGTCTACATCTGGAGAAGCCTTATATCACATTCTTGGCTTGGAGAAAGGGGCAACTCATGATGAAATCAAAAAATCTTACAGGTAACTTTTTACAAACCTTTACTTTAAAGATTACTAATTGTTCAAGAAAGTTACTGCTTATGGCCTATGCATTGGTTGTGTAACATATCTGTTGCATAGATCTAAATCATACTGTACTTCAATTTTTTTATAAAATGCCTCTCGTTCCATTAACAGTCTGTAAGCATGATGAATCATTATTTAGAACTGTTGCCTGGTATAGCTGGGGCATTGGGTGCAAATCTTAACACACAAGTATAATGATTATATATATATTATATATATATATATTATATATATATATATATATATATAATACATTTAAGTTTGTGGCTGTAACACTTAATAATACATATCCACAGTATAGAAGGTATATACATGCAGCGGGTTTTGAAAGTATTCAAATAGTCTCCAAAAAAATGGGAATCTCACAAGAGAACAAAAAGTGACTTTTGATCACTATATTTACTATTTTGCCATAGGTAAACTTAAACTCTATCAGTTCTCTATCTATAAAACACTAAAACGTAACTTTTATTATGTATAACACTTAACCTCTATACGCACTATTTAAAAACCTGATTTCTAACCTCTCAATTTATCCCTTTCTACTTCTGAAGGAATAGCTCCTTTTCTATTATCAAGTCTGGTGGAACCCCACCTATTAACAGGAAAACCTTATATATACAGTAATTTACTAACTCCAGTAAGGGATCCCAAGCATCCTACTTGGGCAGTCATCCCTAATCTAATGGACATAAAACATATAAGGTTTCCTTCTGATACCCTCTGCAGCGGGTAACACTTGTAGACAGAGGTGAGAAATCAAAATTTAAAACGTCATGCCTGACCTCCGGACCGGACCTCTAACCCCTGATGAAGCCAATTTAGCTGGTGAAACATGTTGGGGAGGTCAGGCATTTATAGCACTGTCATCATCCACAGTTCTATACAGCAATTGTTATCATTCACATTGAGTACCAGAGTACCATGCAAGGTGGAGAATATTCAAATTCTGTGCAGATGTTGCCCTTGGTTCCTTGTTTAGATTTGAACCCATGATATATATTTATACACAGTGGGTTTCAAAAGTATTCATATCCATTAAACTGTTCTTCACTATTAAATATTACAGCCACAAACTTAAATGTATTCTATTGTTATTTTATGGCATAGAGCAACACAAAGTAGAAAGTACTTGTGAAGTGTAAAGAAAATGTTACCTGCTTTTTCCAAATTTTTGCAAATTAAAAAACAGAAAAGTGTGGTGATTTAAAAAACATAACAAAAGCTTTTAACATCTCATGGAGCATTGGTCAACCCATCATTTGTAATTTGATTGTTACATTACTGGTGTGTATTGCTGGAATCCAATGGCAGGGGCTAAGACACAAAACACAGGAAGGCACTAGAGACTGGATCTGGTAGCAGCAGGAAAGTAGGCAGGGATCCAAGGCGGGGAGTCAGCAGGTGTCGGGGTTTGCAGGGTGAACTGCGAGAAGGAACAACTAAAGGGTGTTTTTCCTAGGCAGAGGACTGAACAAGCAAGCGGGACAAAATACTCAAGAGTGAACAACAGCTTGAGGAGTTTAAAGGGAAACAGGATACGGGAAACAAGAGGGGCAACCAGCTGGACCAATCCACCAATTTTGACTGAGGCAAACTTAAGGGCAAACACAGTTATAAGTTCCACAGTATAGCAGGAATTCCTGACATTATCCCACCTCAACAGTGGCCTCGGACATACCTCTCGGCTCTCCAAAGCTTTGTAAAATTGTTTTATCAGTCGGGAGCATTGATGTTACCCCCTTTTCCCCCCAAAAAATTTTTTCTTCAACCCATAACCTTGTAACTTAATTAGGAAAATTGTATTTTTTTCCTGAATATTCTCGAGTCCAGGTTTTGGGCTCCATAAACAAATTGTTCTGCCCATCAATCCCCACGTACAGGAGGAGGAGGAACACATCCCAAAAAGGGGTTGGCCAAAAAGGTTTAGTAGAGACACTGAAAAAACAGGAGGGATTTTCTAGAGGAGGGGAGTTTTAGCGAAAAGCTACGGGACTGATTTTTGATGATTTTATAGGGTCCGACAAATTTCTGTCCCATTTTGGTGGGGAACCTAATTTTCAAATTTCTGGGGAAAGCCATCCCTTATCCCCCACTTTTTTTTTTTTGTTTTCTGTTTTTTTAGAAAACATTTGGATATAAAACAATAGAATATTTTTGCCAAGAACAAACATGGGGTTTTCATAAAAAACATGACATTTTCTTAATTATGTTACTTTGTTATATTTTAAAGACACTACATCTAAAAAAACAACATTAAGAAGTAATATCAATAATGCATTGTGTAATCTGAATCAATCTAAAACTATCAGAAAAACAAGGACACAAAAAATGCCTTTTCAGCTTTTTTCATTTTGAAGGCATAAAAAAGGAAAACCAATAACTAAACTACAGACAAGAACAGGTAGGGGGGAGGGAAGGTAAGGCACTTTTTGTGGTTGATACGACATGCCCATAAAAGAGAAGGAGTCATCATTACATAAGGGAGGAAATTTTAGGGTTTTCAATTCAAGCTTCTTTACGGCCACATACGAACCCCCATTGGACCAAACCTCAAAAAGGAATCTAAATATAGTCAGGGAAGTGTTAGATACCCCAAAATGACGTATACTTATTATAGACCAATCGGGAAAAAGGGGGGGATCGCACCTTTTTCCAGAAGAGGGAAAAATAGGTTTTTTGAGGATTAGGGGTGAGGGCATTTTAGCGATGTTTTCCCTTGGGAAAACATGCAGGTAGAAAAAGGGTCTAAGGGGGTTTCAACCCTAGTCGTAATGAACGTTTCACTGTCTTTCCACAAGACTTGGATCTTGGGGCTTTCCCCAAAAAAATATGGTAAATGTGACCAGAAGCCTTATGACACTCCACAGGTATTCGGGAAAAAGCGGTTTTTTTATGTAAGAAAGGGGGGGAAATGGTACCACTTTAAATTTTTTTATACTTTTTTTCTTGATACAGATTGCATCCGAAGTTTTTTAGCCCTCTCCTCCAAATTATATCCATTCATCTTCTGTTAAAATCCCCTGGGAAAAGACCCCCATTTTGTCATGTAACGTTTTAAAGGGGTTACCTGTATTAGGTTAGAGAAATTGAGTAAATGACGGATTAACCCTCGGTTGAGCCATTTTGCCTGCAGAAAATTCAAATTGCGTAGGTTGAGAAACCACGAGCCCCCAAAAAGCTGTGTTAAAAAGTGCAAAATCTGTATATAAGTACCTCATGTTTCAGCTAGGGAGAAACCGCCTTCAATCTATAAAATTTGCATGAGTCCCAGAGGATTTCCACCAAGTCGCTGCCTGAAAGAGTTTTTTGTCAAACCACACCTTCATAGGGGTTTTCATGTTTCCGGGGAATGCAGGGTTGAACAGAAAGGGGGGCAGACCCGCAGGGGAACAGAGATTTTTTGTTTTGGGGAAACATTTTTTTCCAAAAATATTTTCTTGTCACCACCAAGGCCCAAAAAGGGATTTGGGGCTCAGGGAATAGGGGCATTCCATAAAAAAGAATTTGGGTGCTTGGGGCGATCCACATCTTTCCAGCCTGCCCACTGCATAACGAACAGGGGATACCAGGGCTGGGATGCGCCGAAACTGAGTTCCCAATGAAATTTTCAGTAGGTCGGGGACTCCCAACCACCCTTCTCCCTTTTTGCCAGAGGATAGATTTTCCAATTTTGGGGGCAACCATAAGCCCAATAAATTAAGCAAAATCTTGCAAGGCTTTTAAGCCCCAATTGGGACGGGGAATGGGAAGTGTTAAAAGAGATATAAAATTTTAGGGAGGATAGTCATTTTGATTGCCGAGATTCGTCCAAACCAGGACAGGGGTAGTTGCTTCCACTTCTGCAGGTATGCACGAATGTCCGTATATAGTTTAGGGAAGTTATTACCATACAAGGATGAAAATTTCCAGTCAAATTTACTCCTAGGTATTTTACAGAGGAGGTTTTCCAATTATATGAAAAGGATTGTAGGAATTTAGCTCCATTTGTTTTTAAAAATTTTTATTGGAAGAGCTTCAGTTTTGCTAGTGTTAATTTTATCCCCTGAATACCTGGAAACATGTAAAAGGGAATGTAAGCGAAATGTGGGGTGCAAGCTAAGTGCAAGAGTTATCATCTGCAAACAAAAAGTTGTTTCTATATGTTGTTGTCACCCCTTTATGTCCGGTTTGAGGCGTTGGCTGGGGGCCAAGGGTTCAACCATAAACAAAATAACAATGGGGAAGGGGACACCCTGCCTTGGGCCATTGGTCAGTTTAAGGTGGTTAGGCCGCATGGAAGTTTAATTGGGGCTGTTTGTGGTAAAATAAAAACCTTAATTTCAAAAAAGGGGCCCGAAACCAAATCTACAAGCTTCCATATTACCCCCAAAATTCAGGGGTCAAACCCTTTTCAGCGAAAGGCTCAACAGTAAACCTGAAAGCTAATTTATTAAAGCATCTATAAGACCGATTCCCCCTTTTGTATTAAAATCGCCCCCCTTAAACACAGAGACAACCCTACCTGGTTTTTATGACCAGTGGGGGATCCTATTGCAAATCGGTCAGCAAATTTTTTAGAAAAATATTTTCAATCTGCTTTACAAGGCAATCGGCCCCTATAGTTAGCGCTTCCATAGGTTTTTTGTCGGTTGGGTATAAGGGGTATGAATGTAAGAAACTATCGGGGGCTGGGAACCCCCTATTTAGAATTGTAGTTTTTGCAGTTGGGAAAGGGATTAATTGTGGCGCGTAACCTGGTAAATAATTTTTGTTACCATTTTGGCCCAGGGGGCCTTCCCGTTTTTCAATTTTTCAGTACCCCCTCCATTTCTTTTCTGACTCAATAGGTTCATTGAGGGCCTCCCCGGCCTCGGGGTAAGTTGGGAGATTACATTTGGGGAAAAATTTTGAAAAACTTTTTCCCATCGCTTGGGAAGATGGGGAGGGTATCAAGGGGGAAAAATAACTTAGAAAAGATGTGTGAAAAATTGTGCACTTTCTCTGGGGGCATGTGTAAACTGCCCCGTTTCCCCATTTTTTAAAGCTGCGGTTTTTCTCGGGGTTCGTCATCTCTGGTTTTCTTTTCTAGCATGTGGTGCCCTATTCCCCCTTTCAAGATCTCTGTCTAGAGAAACCGGGGCTTTTCAGTCTTCCCAATCACAAGGCTTTAATTTGGATCGAATCTAATATCTTTCTCAATTTGGTCTGGACGGGCGACACCCAGAGAATACTCCCCAACCCCTTAAAAGAGAATGCACTTTTTGTTCTTATTGGGCATTTTCCTTCAACCTTTACCTATTGTGAACAGTGCCTCGAATTACACCTTGTGGGCTTCCCAAAGAAAAAACGGGGAACATGACAGAACCCACATTAGTAGCAAAGTAGTCTTCTATTTGTTTTCTAATTTGTTCTCTTGTATGGGAATTTTTAACTAAACTCATTTAGTCTCCAGGGCACTCAATATCACTGTAATCAAGCGCAAGGTCCCAAGGGTAAGGCGCCTGATCCGACCAAGAGATTTGGCCAATTTGCTGTAGCAACTCTAGAGGGGGAAAATTTCCTAGGAAAAGTCAAACCTGGGAAATTTAGTTGTTGGATGGGAGAAGAACGTAAAACTTCGCTCTGTGGGGTGGGTAATTCTCCATAAGTCAAAGAGCCCAAATCGTCGAATTAATTTCGAAATTCCCTAGAGAGGTTAGTCTGAGCGGGGGCGGGGGTTGAAATTTTTATGTGGATCTATCCACCTTTCTGAAAGCCTAAATTTAAGTCTCCTCCCAGGATTATCATAGAAGAAGGGCGCGCTCTGGGGTTAAGGGGGACACGCTTTAAAAATCTTACTGTGATTGATTTGGGGGGGATATATTTTACAGAGGTCAGGGGCGTTCCCGGGACATACCAGTATAAGTGTATCTACCCGCCATCCAATAAGGAGCAGTGACTTTGGGAAAGGACAGGGGGCAAGACATAAGCCCCCCCCCCCTTTTTTTTTGTCTTGGGAGGCAATGTAGGGGAGGGGTATTGATTTTTTAAAAAAATTTAGATTACCTAATTGTTGAAAATAGTTTCTTTAAAATACAATTTCGCTTTGTTTTTTTTTAGCTCGGTGAATAGGGGGCTACTTTATTACTGAATTTAGGCCTTTACAAATTTTGATAGACTTAACCAAATTTTCAAAAAGGATGGAGATCTCATTATCCTATCGATCTTCCCCGGGAAATTTTGACAAAATGCTCGTAGGAGGGTTAGGGGAGGAAAGCACAATGGGAGTAGGGGGGGCAAAACACAATGAAATCAAAGGCTCTTGCAAAGCCCTACCCCAAAAACCCGTAAAACAAGTCCCACCGGTCAGGGGAATTGGGGGACAGGTTGTGAACTCGTCTCTTTGTTATAGGATTTCCAAAACGCATCCCATCCATTGTGCCCCCCCCCCTTTTGGGGTACACTGGGCCTGAAAATAACACCAACCATGGCCTAACGAGACCCAAAACACAAAAAAGAGTTTCAGATATTCGCAAACCCACTCCCGACAGGCGGCAGGACCACGGGGAAGGCGGGGAAAGGGTAGGGGGGGGGGGGAAGGTAGGGGGGAAGGGGAGAAAGGGAAGGGAGGGGAGGAAGAGGGGGGGGGGAAGGGGAAGGGGGAAGTAAAAAGGATACCTCACCCCTTTCCCCCCGGGCCCCCCACACAGGGCCAGGCGCAAAAAAACATTTACACGAGGGCTTTCTTCAAGAACATTTTCAACTATTTTTTGCCTTAAACCGACTAAATAGATCACTGATAAAGGCAAGATATACAATTCAATGGTCCTAGCGACCATGCCAATATGGTAATAAAAAAAAAATCTTTGCTGTAGAAGAGGACCCAGAGATCTTTTTGGGAAACCGATCTTTTGGAGTCTGGGGGAAATTCTATCCTTTTGCAGCTGTCCAAATTTCACCAGCTTTGGAAGAAAGCAGTCACGGTACAAGTAGAAAAAGGGGGGGATCCTGAGCGGTGGGGATCTCCGGGGTCCTTGGGTGGGAAACCTTTCTTTTTGCAGCTGCGACGGTTTCCAAACGGCTGGCATGCTGGAGGGGACTTTTAAGTTCCCAGTTCTGTAGGGCGGGATCGGGACCTCCAGGTGGAGCAGAAGCGACGTAGATCATCATAGGATTTTAGCGTTGGGAGTTTTTCCCTTTCGGGTGCAGTTAACATAAAAAGGGAAACCCCCTTTGTTTCTGATGTTGTTTTTTTCAACTCTTCCAGCAGGGGTTTTAAGACCTTCTTTTGTAAGAGGGTCCCGGATAATCTAAGATTTTAAGTTGGGCTCCCCAAACTCAATCCTCTTTTGGGGTCGGGGAGTTCATTATGCGTTCTTTTAGTTGGAATTCATGTAGGCACATATTACACTCTAGGGACGGTAAAGCTTTTTGGGGCGGGGCCACGATGAGCCCATCAAATTTAAACACATGCGAAGTTGGCTCCCCTAAAATGGAGTTGAAGATGGAGGAGAGAATTGTTTGTAATCTTTTACCTTTAGGGTTTGGGGGGGACCCCTCACCCTTAATTTCATTCCTTCCTCATTTCCAAGTCCTCTAGTGGTTTTTGGTTGTCTCTTTAAGGATTTGTTTTCAGGGAATAAATTGAGGTCAGACAAAGTGCCGGGGGCATCGTGTGCCCCCTAGGTTTTTTTTCCCTTCTCCCCGCTACATTTTAAAGGGCTGGCCAGAGCTGCAATATTGTTTTCCATGCTCCTTATCCTTTTATTAAGGATTTTAGGTCACTTTGTTGGGAAAGTGGGATAGTATTCTCGGATACAGAGGGGGGCGATTTTTGCCCGGCCCTATCGAACTTCCAAAGGGACTCTGAAAAGAAGCCCACTCCGCCGCCCCTAGCCGGGAGCCAGAAGGGGGTTCTGCGTCCAACTGTCCTCAACTGGGTCTGACCAGGAGGAGGATTTTTGGGCCCCCTTTCCGTTTCTTTTTGGGTTGCCTGAGTACGGGTTTTTGAAGACTCAGATTTTGGGATAGTCCCTTTTGTGGTTAAAGGGCATTACCCAGGAGCAGGAGACTCTGCCACTCGTGTCCTCGACCTTTGCCCGTACCCCCGTGTCAGCTGGGGGGAAAGGGCTGGTGGGGGTATGTATTTTCGATATCTGGAGTACCCAGGAATTGGGGGGTGGTGGTCGGGTACGGTTGGTTCACGCTGGACCCAAACGTCTTGTTGCTTTTTAATCCGGGTTTCCCCAAATTTTTGGCAGTTTTTAGCCCCAAAATTGGTTTTTTACCAGGTTGGACGGTCTTGTTATATAGTGGGTGCAAGAAGGTCTTTGGGCACAGTTCTCTTGGGGTGGGAACTCCGGGGTTGGGTCTCTGGGCTTGGGTTTTGCCCGGTTGAGCCAATGGGTTGCTTGCAAAAAATGGGCCCCCCGGGTTTTAAAAGATTGGCTCAGTCCAGTACCTTGTGCACCACTGACTTTGTCCGGTAGCAGCCTCTCCTCTACGTCACCGGCCTCCGGTATTTCTCTCCAGAGGACTTGGTAGCTATACGTGTGCCGTTGCCCCTTTTTTTTTTTTGTGGGGGCGCTGCTCCCGCGCGCAGTCGGGGGGCCCCAGGTCGTCTCCTCCTCCCCCCCTCGCAACGCAGTCACGTCCGGATCGCACTGCTGGGAGTGATGTTGCACACACTGTGCTTTTTCCCCCCGCTCGGCGCGCACCCCCGCGCCTGCACAGTTTGGCCCCCCGCCTCTCCCTCCCCTCCCTGCGTTCGGGGTCCGGGCGCTGAATTTGTGGGCCCGAGCTTTCCCCCGCTCATAAAATTTTCCGGCGTGGCTCTGGATGTCTCTTTCGCTTGCACCGCTTGAAAGTCGCCTTAAGTCAGGAGAATGTTGCCGCAGCCCCTCGTTTGTGCAGCAGGTCTCAGGAGATAAGAGATCAAGCGGCCATCTTAGACGGTGCCAGGCCACGCCCCCCCTTACCCCCCACTTTAAAAGTTGGTGCTGGCCTACTACGTTTATCTGCCATCTTCCTGTAATTTTCTTGAGCCCTCTCTAGTGTTTCCTTTAGTAGTGGTAAATTTTGCTGTAGTGCAGAGATCCTTTCCGCGGCAGCTGGAATATATAGAACAGCAGGGAATTTAGGAATAATATTTGGATGGTATCCCAAATTTGCAAAAAATGGAGTTTGCTTGGTGGAGGCATTTTGGGAGTTATTGTACGAAAAATCAGCCACAGGAAGCAGATCAACCCAATCATCTTGTAAGTGACAAATATAGCATCGCAGGTACTGTTCCAGGGTCTGATTTGTGTGTTCAGTCTGTCCATTAGATTGTGGGTGAAAGGAGGTTGATAGATTAATATCAATATCAAGTGCTGAGCAAAAACTCCACAAAAATTTTGATGTAAACTGCACCCCATAATCCAAGATAACTTCATCAGGAACTCCATGAAGACGAGACACATTCTAAACTATGAGGTCAGCAGTGTCCTTGGCAGAGGGTAGACCGGTACATGGGACGAAATGTGCAGCCTTGGTGAGCCAGTCAACTACTACGAGAATAGTATTTTTCCCTTTAGAGGTAGGCAGATCTATGATAAAGTCCATGGAAATAGAACTCCAGGGACGAGAGGGGACTGGCAAAGGCTGTAATAGACCCGAGGGTGAAGAACGTGGAGTCTTGCATCTAGCACAGATGTCACGTGATGTTACATACTTCCTTACATCCTGTAAATAATCGAGATAAAAGAATCGGGATAAAAATTCCTGTGTCTTCTGCACTCCTTTGTGCCCAGCAATCTTAGAATTGTAATGGTTCGGTGGATTCGCTGGATCACCACAAGCGATGATAGTTAAGCCACGCCAGGGAGCGGAGTCTAAGTAGCCCCCGGTATTCACCAGAGCCCGCCGCAAAGCGGGATGGACTTGCTGCGGTGTGAGGCTACCAGGTCGCTACCCCTGACGTGACTTGCTTGCGATGGCGGCCGGGGTAATGCGTGGTACAGAATCGTAGTCCAGAGACATAGTCAGGGACAGGCAGGAGGTCAGGACGGGCGGCAGAGGTTCGTGGTCAGAGACGGGCAGACGGTCAGGACAGGCGGCAAACATGTAAGGTCAGGAAATGTAGTGGAACGGACTGGTAATCAATACGGAACTCCAACACTCTCAAGACTCACTATTGCACACCAACAATCTGGCAGAGAGTGCAGGGGGCGTGTACAATATATAGGACCAGCGGCTGGCAATTATCAAATTACCGGCGCGCTGGCCCTTTAAATCCAGACAAGCCGTCGCGCGCACGCCCTAAGCAGCGGGTACGCGCGCGCACGCCCAAAGCAGCCGGCACAGGCAGGAGCAGGGATCACAGGAGCGTGGACGGGTAAGTAACCTGGTGCAGCAGCCTGGGCAGCAGGGGGATGGCCGCGGGGGGCGACAGCACCCACGCCGGACCCCATGACAGTACCCCCACCTTTAGGTCTCCCCCTCTTTTTATGGAATTTGGAGTGTAGGTCAGGCGACAGATTGGCCTCAGGTTCCCACGAACGCTCCTCCGGCCCAAAACCCTTCCAGTCAATAAGAAAGAACCGCTTCCCTCTCACTATTTTTTCCGCCAACACATCCTTGACCTCAAAGATGTTATCAGAGTTGGCCACAGGAGAAGGCGAAACAGATCCATGGGAGAAAGACTTCAGCACCACCGGTTTTAGGAGAGAAACATGGAAGGGGGTTCGGGATACGCAGAGTAGAGGCAAGCGGAGCTTGTAGGACACCGGATTCAGTTGCCGAAAAACAACAAAAGGGCCCAAATACTTAGGACCTAACTTATAACTGGGCACCTTGAAACGAATATATTTAGCGGACAACCAAACTCTATCACCCGGCTTAAATGGGGGCGGAGGTCTACCGTACCTGTCGGCCTGGACTTTGGTGCGAGCGGGGCCTCTGCATACTCAGCCACAGGGCGTTTGCCCTGGTGCAACGCTAGGATTGCTGTTTCCGCTGTAGCACCACGATTGGGATTGTCAAACATTTGACTCATGGCGTCGATGAAGTCCTCCAGATGACTCTGCCGGGCGTCTTGGGTCACAATCAAGGGGCTAGCCCAGGCAATTGCTTTATGTGTCAATAGCATAATGATGCATAGAACCTTAGACTTATCTGAAGGGAACTGCGTTGGATTTGTGTCAAAGTATAATCTAAATTGGTTGAGGAATCTCCGGAATTTGTTGCAGTCTCCACCAAATCTAAATGGTGGCTCACTACCGGCACCGAAGTGGGTGGTCCAGACGCTTGATTTTCCAAGAGGAGTATCCGGTCGGATAATGTCTGCCTGCTCCACGTAGGTCTTGAATGGCTTGTCCATAAACTTGGATGTTGTGGGAGGTCTGGCCTTCAAAAGCATCACATTTAATTTGCATCTCAGTGCACATATTTGCCACAGTAGTCTGAAGCTGCTTGATGCGAGCTTCCGGGCTCCCAGCCCAAGCGGACTCCATTTTAGGCTTGAGTATCCTGTTATGATACTGGTGTGTATTGCTGGAATCCAATGGCAGGGGCTAAGACACAAAACACGGAAGCACTGGAGACTTGATCTGGAAACAGCAGGAAAGTAGGCAGGGATCCAAGGTGAGGAGTAGCAGGAGACTGACGAGTGGTCAGCAGGTGTCTCGGGGTTTGCAGGGTAAACTGCGAGGAGAGGAACAGACTGGAAGGTGAGCTCCTAGGCGAGAGGACTGTAAGCTAAGCAGGAGCTAGGACACAATACTCAAGCAGTGAGCAACAGCCTTGAGGAGTTTATATAGAAACAGGTAACAGGAAACAAGATGGCAACCAGCTGAGACACAATCCACCATCTTGACTGAGGGCAAACTTAAGGGCAAACACAGTTAGTAAGTTCCACAGTATAGCAGGAGATTCCTGACATTGATGGAGTATCCAACAGCATGTAAGATAAAGACGAACCGGCTCCAGCAACGAACGTCTCGTGGATGGAGAAAAAGTATGCAGGTGCAGACCGGGCTAAATTAGTAAAACGTATTCACTTGTTTATTCATTCCATTTTAAAAGCCAACATGCACATACAACGAGAGACTCTCCATGTAATGTGGCTATGCTGAATGGGACTAATCCTCCGACGCGTTACAGGTCACATGACCCTTACTCATGGCTGTAAGGGTCATGTGACCCGAAACGCGTCGGCAGATTAGTCCCATTCAGCATAGCCACCGTACATGGAGGCCTTTATGGAAGAGTGGCAAGAAGAAAGACATTTTTGAAAGCAAGCCATAAAACCCCTTCCTTGCTTCATCCCCAGTCCTCATTATGTGTGAGCAGGGGAAGGGAGAGGATGTCACAGCTCTGCAGACCTCCTGCAATGGTCAGTTCTCATGCCTGGAGAGCTGTCAACTCCCTCCACCAGAACACCTGTATTGGTGTAAACAGTTATACATACAGCTCCCCAATATTACAGAACGTGACATTTTGTCATTGTGTGTCTGGCAGAATGTATTATATGTGTGTTAAATGGGTAGGGGAAGTGAATCTAGCATTGCCCAGATCCTTCACATCAGAGCTGTCCCTGAAAGAGGAACAGAACAGCCTTCAGTTGCACTTTTAGTTTGACACAGCTCAGAGGGGAGTTAGCACAAAGAGTACAATAAAAAATACCAAAAAGCCAAAGCACTTCAAAAATGAAAGAATGTTAATGTGTCTTATTAGCATATGTGACATTTTCAGTGATACATATATATGTATGTATGTGTAATATATATTTAGATTTTTGCATACACACACAATCGAGAGAGTTTTCATACATGTCCCCCTGATTATATACTTGCGGTCCTAAGTGAATTCAAACATGGCAGGGACAATCCTATATCAATCCTGGAATGGATCATGTGGTCTTTTTCTGTTGTGAATAAGTTTCATAAGTCTATAAGTTTCAAAACCAGCATTTAATATAGACGAAAGCAGTAACATAAAGTTTAAAATATTGGAGTTATATTCTCAAAATAAATTTCAAGACTACGAAAATGTTCCTAGGCAACATAGCTACTGCTAGATGGTGCAAAGCAAAGATGGATTTTTGCTGACTCAATTTAGCAGCCAAATAGATGATACAATATCACAAATAGATATCGCTTAGTTGGGTGTCTTTTTGTTGTCTTTTTTTTTTTCTAATTCAAATGCTTTATTGAGCAAAAGTCAATAAGACATAGACAAACGCAATTTAAAGGTCGCAAAGACTAACAATTTTTAAGTGATAACAAAGGGGAACTTACATTATTCACATTAATAGCAGTACAATAACTATTATTGCAAATATCTGAGGTTAGAGCCACAAGGTATGGATCAAAGGAGCCCCGGCAGCCTCGGGAGGAGCCTATCTGTGAATGAGCATACAGTTCTCATGGGAACCGCGTCACGCACAGATATGTCTTGAGATTCAGGGCAAGTTGGTCGTTATATTCAGACCTTACAAAATCTAAAATCATCAACAAGAACCATAAAAGAGGGAAAAGAGAAGAGAAACTAAAAAAAGAAAAGAGAAAAATCGGGTCCGTCGGCTCGTCGGTGACACCCTCTCTCCTTAAGAAAAACAGAAAGTACGATCCATTAACCTAAACTCCATCTATGTCCCCATTCGAAGCCTCCGGGCCAGATCCCTGACTTTTTTTTTTGACCTAAGGGGGTCCAGCTCCTGTGTAGGAGAGATAGTGATCAGAGCCAGAGAAGGAAATCCAATCTTCCCATGTGTTTAGGTATTTGCTATAACATAACAATGAGTCGGTTCTGAACTCCTCCAGCCTCTGCAGCACATGCACCTCCCGGAACCAGTCTGCCAGTGATGGGCAAGCTGTAGATAGCCATAGTCTAGGGATGACCATTTTAGCCGCCAAGAGCATAAATGTAATAAGGTGAGACTTAAGGAGGGCCGTAGGAAGCGGGATGTCAAATAGTAGTACAGAGGCAGGGGGGTTCCGAACCTTTATTCCTGTTACTTTATGGATTATTTCTAAGACCTCCCGCCAGAATGGTTGCAAAACTGAGCACCACCACCAAATGTGGGACATAGTGCCCCTTTTCCTTGCAACAACGCCAGCACACACTTGGAGAGGAGGGGAACAGAGTAATTAAACAGGGCAGGTACACGGTACCATCTGGTGACAATTTTGTAGTTAAGTTCATGTGCCCTGGCAGATACCGAGGATTTATGGATCAGTTGGAACGTCTTGTGCCATTCCCCGTCGGAGAATGTCACACCGAGCTCCCTCTCCCAGCTGGCTTGAAAGGGAAGTTTATCGTTTGTCTGGGAGCTGGTTAAGAGCCTATACAGGCCAGAGAGAGCTCTCTTCTCTGAGTATCTGCCAAGGCACCACAACTCAAAAGTAGTGGGAGATCTATGCACCAGCAGAGCCCTCTTCGAATAGAAACTGTGCAGCTGGTAGTCGGAGAATCTGGCCAAGCGAGTCGTGTCTGTGTCACCCACCAGATCCTCGTACCTTTTTAAAGAATCTGGGGCTAGGACCCCATCCATCACCGATAGAGCGGCGGTCCCCCCCAGTAGGCGAGTCAGGGGCTTGGAGAGAGATTCTGGTTCCCCAAAAGTGGGGTGCATGGTCCCCCCAACCTCAAAATATTAATCTTTGAGGCGAACGACCTACACACTGATGTCGATATCTGCCCTATCAGAGGGAGTTTGCAAAGTGCACTCCTTGGCAATATTGATGAAGGTAGCCATGGCAAGGCTGCAACTGGGGCTTTGTAAAGTCTATTCTCAAACAGGACCCACAGTTTGGGAGTCACGCCATTGAATGCATCCAGGATGCGAGCAGCCACTGATGCCAGATAGTAAGCCTGAAAGTCAGGAAGAGACAGACCTCCCTCAACTTTCGGCCTGGTCAGCGTCTTCTCTGATATCCAGGGGCGGCCCCGTGCCCATACAAACTAAGACATCGTCCTACGAAGTGTTTTGAAGAAGGACTTGGGGAGTCCAAGGGTTATGGTTTGGAAGAGATACAGGAGTCTAGGGAGGACATTCATTTTTAAAATGTTTATACGCCCTATCCAGGAGAAATCTTTCCTATCCCACTTCGTAAGATCTTGTTGGAGTCTAATGAGAAAAGGGGCAAAATTTAGGTCGTATGTCATATCTAGGAGCGAGGGGATCCGAATCCCCAGATATTTAAAAGACGATGCCTACCAGGAGAGGGGGAAGGAGGACTTCAGAGTATTTAATAGGGTTTGAGGGATATTAAGGCTCAACGCCGAGCTTTTTGTCATATTTATTCTATGATTACTGTGGGAGCTATATTCTTCCAAAACCCGCAATGCCGCCGGTAGAGAGGAGGCAGGGTCTGTAAGATACAGTAATAAATCGTCCGCAAAGGCGGAACACTTCAGGTGGAGGCCATCTACAGAGATCCCCTGGATCCTAGGGTCGCCTCTAAGAGCCTGCATCAAATGCTCCATGGCCAGGATGTAGAGGATGGGGGAAAAGGGGCATCCCTGTCTGGTGCCATTTCCTATTATCAAAGGAGCAGAGAGGACCCCGTTAATTCGAAGTTGGGCCTGCGGTGAGGCATAGTGTCATAATCCTCCCCCGCATTCTGGCGCCCAAACCTAGCGTCTCCAGAACACCGCTAAGGAAAGGCCAGGCTACCCTGTCAAAAGGCTTTTCCGCATCAAGGGACAGGAAGAGGCAGGGGATCTTTTTCGTATTAACATGGTGAATCAATGAAAATGTTTTGAGTGTGTTGTCTCTCGCCCCCCCTGGACGGAATAAAGCCCACTTGATCCTGGTGAATAAGTGACGGAAGCAGAGGATTGAACCGATTTGCTATCAATTTGGCGAAGAGCTTGGCATCTGTGTTTATTAGAGATATCGGGCGGTAGTTTTGACAGTTTGACGGGTCTTTGCCCTCCTTCAGAACGACCACAATGTGAGCCCTCAGAAAGGCCAGGTCAAAGGGAGCATTAGAAGAGGCTGTATTGAACGTCCCAAGGAGGGTTGCGATAGCTCCAACTTAAAGGTTTATAAAAACAGAGCCGAAAAGCCATCCGGGCCGGACTCTTGCCAGAAGGGAGTGAATGTAGAGCCATCACCAGTTCCTCCTCCAAGAAGGGCTCCTCCAGGGAGGCGAGAGAGTCCACCGAGAGACGCGGAAGGGCAGTGCGGGTCAGGAATCGCTCGAGCGATGGAGTATCAGCGGTAGGAGCCAGGAGATTGTACAGGCTACAGTAATATTGATGGAAGACTTTAAGAATGTCCTCTGTGAGATGGACCACCCACCCCGCCGGAGATTTGATAGATGGAACAAATAGGGCAGCTCTCTTGTCTCTCAACGCTCGCGCCAGCGCCTGTTCTGGTTTATTGCTCCGAATATAAAAGGAGCTGACACAAAGCTGGCGATATCTCCTATTTCTATGCTCCATTATCTGAAGGATATCGTGTCGTGTCCGGACTATGGCTCTAAGATCCCTCTCCAAGCTTTATGCGTCGCCTCCAGGGAGGTCAATTTAGCCAGGAGAGAGTGGAGTTTAGAAGAAGCCTCCCTTTTGAGGCGTGCCCCATGTTTGATGAGGACCCCTGAGGGTACACTTCAAGGCCTCCCACTGGATATGAGGAGAAGTGGGGTCCGACGCATGGACCTCGGTGAACAGTGACACCGAGCGCTGCAAGTCCGCAAGACAGAGAGTCGGACAGAAGCGACTCATTAAGTTTCCACGCAAATGTGGTTCGCTTGAGATGTGGGAGGACTAGATCACAATGGACTGGGGAGTGATCTGAATGGATGGAAATGCCCATGGAAGCAGAGACCACATATTTGAGGAGTGAATGTTGAGGGAAGATATAGTCAATACGGGAGTAGGAATTATGGGGGAAAGGAGTAGAACGTGTAATCTCGATCTTGTGGATGTAATAGTCTCCAAATATCCACTAATTGCATGTCGTGGACCAATCTTTTGACTTTATTGAGGACATGGAAGGCTACCGAGGAACGCCCATTGGAGGTATCCAGAAGAGGATCTAGGGCAAGATGAAAGTCTCCCCCAAGCACTATCTGACCTTGGGCGAAATGAAGCAGTTTGTCCAGGGTCTGCGCCATAAAGGACAATTGGTCCGTATTGGGGGCGTAGATGTTGGCCATTGTGTAGACCTGGCCTTGTAGGTTGATCTTTACAAATAATGTCCTAGGTGCCTCATCACGAAACGTATCAATGATCGTGACAGGGAGGGATTTGTGAAAGAAAATGGCCACTCCCTTGACCTTCGAGGAGGAACTGCTGTTATGGCACCAGACAAGGAAATACCGGTTCCTAAAATGTTGCATGTGGGAGGAAAGGAGATGGGTTTCCTGAAGGAAGACTATGCGAGATCTTTGTTTGTGGAGGTGGAAGAGGATCTGAGATCTTTTTTCGGGGGAGTTGAAGCCCTTAACATTAAGGGACGTAATACGTATATTCGCCATAAGGGTGTCTAAGAGCACAGAGTAGAGCAATGCCCCCGAACATCAGAAAAGACAATGTCACCCAAACCGAGGCGAAAAGCCTAACAAAAATACCTAAAGAACATAAAACAGCAAAAAACATAGGTCCAACAAGCAGAGGCCAAATACCTAAAGAAAGCAGGTAAATAACTGCTGCGGCCAATCGGGAACCCCAAAGGGCCAAAACTACATGGGGGTTCTCCCAATGAGAGGACAGGGGAACAGGAAAGGTTGCAAAAAAGAACCCCTGAACCAAAGGAAGAGGAGATAAGATGGAAATCACTGTGGCACAGAGGCATGCCGTGAGCTGACCTCCAGGGAGACGAAATATAAAAGTGAAGGGGAGGAATCTGGGCTCGAGGCCCAAGAAGCCACTCCCTGTGGGAGAATGCCCGGGGACATCTGCGAGCCGCGCGGAGACCCCGACGGGGTCAGGGAGGCAGGGGGCCCCCACGGCCTGGGAAGGTCGGTGTGGAATGGGATACCGCTCTCCTCTACCAGAGCCCCGCCACCACCCCAAGTCGCGTCCAGGCCCCTGCATCGGTCCAAGGTCCACAGAGCGTCCCGCACAGAGGAACTTGCAATCTGGACAGTGTCCTCCATCGTGGCAGAGAGGGAGGTAGCGTCGACCTCTATAGGGATCTTTCTGGGTCGAGAGGCCCCAATGTCCTCGTCCAGTCTCCCTGCTCCAAGCCTTTCTAAATGGTCAGAGTGTCGGACGGCCTCTAAGGCCCGAGAGCCCATCTGGGAGCCTGGGGATGACAGAGGGTCCCTGGTTGACTGCAGGCCAGAGGTGACATAGACGGTAGCAGGGATATTGGGAGGCAGTCCACTATGTCTACCAGAATCATGCTGGGATGGGAGCTTATCTCCACACTCCAGATTGGGTGAGTGCGTGGCTCCAGCTGACCCCTGAGCCGAGCCCAGCAAGGCCTCGGCTGCCCAGTTTACTGAGGCATTTTGTGGGACATTGTCCTCCGATCTCCCGCATGCTGAGTCCAGCGGGAGCCTGGGGGAGATAGGCGCCTCAGTGTTAGTGCCCCGGTTCACAGGGGAGATCCCCTCCGGCACCGACAGGTCATCAGGCCCGTACGTCTGGGTGGCAACATAGCGGGAGATTTGGGCCTCCATGAGACACTGACCTGGTGGCTCGGACGCCGCTATGACGGAGTTCCTCCACTGGCACTTCTGATCCACGCTCCGGATCGGCGGGTCTTGGAGGTCAGGTCGGGCAGCTCTCGGCCGCGCGGTCTTCGGAACCTTCGACTGCGCAGACGAATCCGGTCCCATTAGTTGCCGGTCCGGCAACAGGAGAAGAGCTTCAGAGCCGATCGGAGCTGTAGCTGGGGAGCGTTGAGGTGATTGGCGCAAAGCTCCGACCTCACGGCAAGATGGCGCGTGCGGTTCCTGCTGGCCGGTCGGCGGGTCCCCCTCCCGCATGTTCTGCAACGGGGCAAAGAAATTTGAAATAGGGAGCCCCAGAGAGTCAGGGGGTGTCCCCGTAGCGCTAGGTGCCTTTTTATTTCTTCTCTGGACCATATCTTCGGTCTCGGATGGGATAATAGAAGAGTCCCTGGAGGAGCTGCAGCAGTGCACGTCTTGTCCTCTACATGGCAGGCCACGCCCCCCTTGTTGTCTTTTTTAATGTCACAAAATATCAAATATATTTGTATCAAAAACGTTTATCTTATTATGAAGAAATCAAACACTCCATCAAGATGTACAGTAGGGTACAGCTACATGGCAAGTTTAAAATGCCGGTTCAGATTCTGTTTAAGTATCTGTCAGGTAATTTTTTGGCTTTTTAGTGGTTTTGGGGGATGGTTCTGTCTGCGGTATGCGGATTCGCCCGTCCCCATTAACCATTGACTAGCACACCCTCGGCTGGAAAAGGGTAAGATTGTGCATATTCTGCATTTTGTGGAAGTCCGGTGGTGTGAAAATCCATCCAGCTGAAAATCTGTTCAGTGTAGACTACTGGGCGGATTGTCTATTAAAATCTAATGGGATGGTTGCTTGTTGGTTTTCAGATGGTTTCCAAATTCACAAACCATGTGAAAATCTAATGAAAAACCGTGCTATGTGGACTGAGCCTCAGAGTAAGTCAGCACACAATGTATATGTTCTTCTTTGGCTCCCCTCTGCTACATTGTGTTGCTTTTGCACAATAGAAAGAGTGTTGAAAATTCAAATATTCACAGCATGCTTGTCTTTCCGTGCAAAAAATATCTGCAACACGTGAATAAAATTTGTAAAATCTCATCTACTTGCCTTGGGCTCTAGTCCTTTTCAATTTTTACCACCAAATGCACAGGAAAGACATGTGTTTATATTCATCCTAAAATGAAATTGTGTGCTTATTATAAGAGAACAATTTATGGAAGATGGAACAGCCCTCTAATGAAATAGCTGCTTTGAGGAGGAAGCATGCACTGTGACTCACTCTACTGCACTGCATGAAATAAATATATTTACTGTAGCTCAATGAAATAGTCATTAGAAAGAAACCATTTCATTTCTGAAGTTTAGAAGGCCTTTGCCACAAGACATGAGGCACATGAAAATGGATGTTACTTGTACTGTATCTGTGTAAAGCGTTAATCTAGTGGATACAAGAGCTCCAGCTATTTAGCTCAAAGTACCAGCGTTTGAAGCATGTACCATACTTGCCTACCCTGCAAACCGAGACATGAAAGTGGTGGGGATTCTCAGAATTTGGGGAAAAAAAATTGGTAATTTTGGTGTATACTGGCCCTGTCAGCCGACGGGAAAGGACATTTTGATAGAATATTTTGAGCTGTACGTTTTCATACAATATTCTCCCAAAAGTTATTTTCAGCTGAATGTCAGACAGTTTTAACAGTTATCCAGAAACTTAGGACATGTCCTCACGGCATGGGTTTTCAGTCAGATTTCCAAACTGTTTTAGCATTTGAAAGACGTCTTTATACCAACTGTTAACCTTTTACATAGACTTAACTAGAAAATTTGTGCAGTAGTTCACACCGCATGGATTTTCTGCCATACGTTTTTTTACACCGCCAGTGTAACGAAAAACTTAGAGCATGTTCATTCTTCCGCCTGGTTTTCGGCCGTAACATGAATAAGTGAGTGTGAAGAGGGACGGCTGAATCCGCAAACCGCGAACAGAGCCGCCCCCTTTGTGCAAAAAAAAGACAAGATACCAGTCGAGAAATCTGACCAGTATTTTGTCAATGCCGTATGAACACACCCTTAAAGTTAGGAAGTCTAAGCTCACATAATGCTAGCCCTTTATAAACATTTCAACAGAGTTTTCTTACAATGCTGTTTCACAGGCAACTTTTCACTCACTCTGCCTCATCTGGCTGTGGGTGGTTCTATAGCTGTGGTTACTATATTTAGATAGCTGAGACATTACAAAGATGTAGGTGCAAGAGATTTATTTTTCAGCCAACAAAGCTACATGTGCTCCCAGAAGTAAAAATAGTTTGTTTACTGTAAACAAAAGCTAATCTTGTTAGAGCTAAAGGGTAGCATGTATGAAAACTGTCTAGGTTTAATACTTTCTTTGTTGCCCATAGTAACCAATCAGAGCTCCCCTTTCATTTTATATAGTGCTCTGAAAAAATAAGATGGGTGGTCTGATTGGTTGCTATGGGCAACAAAGAGAGTCTTACACCTAGACAGTTTTTAATACATGTCCCCTAAAGAGTCTTCTCTGAGAGTGATTTCCGACCACGGTGACGTCACTCCGTGCTCTCTGTCTCATCAGGAAGGGAGATATGGATGGGTAACAGTAGAAACCTGTGTGCACTTATCTCCTGACCAAGGTAAAGTCATATAACTAATGTATTTAGAAAAAAGTCTTCAATTACCTGTCTGTACATGTTGAAAGCCAATCATTGCAGTGAGAAAAACCCTAATGACAGAGGAACATTAATAGGCAGTAAGCTAACATATATTCAATGCAGTTAACTTTAGTTGTTTGTACTATTGGTGCACATATTTTTACTGAAAAAGCTACCTATTTGGTTACTAGGTGGCAATATAAATGAATATGAAATAATGAATATGTGTATGGTGTTTTCTATTGTAGTATTTTCCATGAATGCATGTAAAGTATCTACTGTACAAACCCTAATTTCCATTAATAATGTTACCATTATATATATATAATATAAATATACACATATTATCACTTCTGATTAGTGTCTGCATATGCTGCAGCAGGTTTTCACATAAATTTAATTGAGAAATTCATATTCCTTAGCTGCTTGAAACACTAAGATTTGTTCTGAAACCCAAAGAGAATAGAAGTGACACAGGCAGACAGACCTGCTTAGATTAAATATTGCTGGATAACAAATCCTCAGAGTATCTAAACCACTCTCCCATAATTTGCTTTATTTTCCTTCTGTTATGTTACTGAGAAAATAATTTGTTTAACCAATATTGGTCTTATTCTCACACAGACTTTTAAAATGATTCCACCAGTCAGCATTTAATGCAGAGTTTAACCAGATGGTCTAGAACTAACCATCTTGAGTTATTAAATGCTTACTGTCAAGTAAGGGTCATGATAATAGTACAATATTTAATCTGTGCTTATTACCACCAAATCAGCCGATTCAATGACATGACAGAACATCTACTATGCCAGCAATGTTTCACTTTCATGAGCATTTAAAAAGTTTTCACAAGTTCCAATAATATGTCAATCAGAAATGTCATAAAGTTACACTGCTGGTAGTCTGACAGATGAGAACCCAATGGATGGGTGTACGAGGTTGCCTCCAGTAGAAACAACAACACTTAAAGTTACCTATCCATTGAGTTCAATAAGAGTGAGTAAGACATTGAAAAAGACCAAAGGCCCATCTAGTATGCTGTTTTTGGTCACCCCCCTTCTCCAAAAAAATTATCTCACCCTTGAATCTTTTTTTTGCGAGTACATTTTTTTTGTCTATATCTGTTTTGTGATTATCTTATGATTGCTAAAAATTTAATTTTTTTAGTGGTGGGTGTTTAAAATCCTACTGATCACTGGAACAAAGTAGCAGAACTCTTCCAAAAAGAAAAGATCCAGCAACTGTAGCTCAATCCAAAAGTAACATTAAAAAACTTGTACCTTTATTCAAACATGTTAAAAATAAAGGACTAGTATGTAAACAATAGCATCGTAGTGGCTAGTACATCGACGTGTTTCGAGGGACTGGCCCCTTAGTCATGATGTGACGCAAGATAAAACGTAACTTCCTTTTATTGTTACTGCTAGAAAACACGTAATTAAATAACTTTCAAAAATGAAAAATAAAAAGAATTAAACAATAAAACAATTCGCAGTAAACTATAACCAAATAAAGCCAATACAATAATACTAGAGTGTGAGTCAAGGGAAACAAAATTGGAAAGATATAATACAATCAATAATGAAACATAATATCCTGCCTTTTATTGAGGCTAGTGGGGTACCTGGTGTCAAGTTGAAATATCCACTTGTATCCCTCCCCCCTCCGACCAATTGTTAGTGGAATAGGTTCTTTGACTGAACATTTGGGAGATTGGCTGGATAGCCTCCTCCAACCTTTGGTTTTGTCAATTCCTGGGTACATAAAGGACACAAAAAGTTTTGTGTCAATTATGACCCAAGTCACCTGGAATCGTGATTTTTCAAGGCTTGCATTTAACATGGTAGCTCTTTACCCGTCCATTCCACATAAGACTGTAGGCCTATTATAAAAATTTGTATTCAAATACAGCAAATATTCCAAAGAAATTAATTAATTTATTGTTTTATCTGTAGAATTTCTCCTTACCAACAATTATTTCTCCTTTGACAATAAATTTTATATCCAAAAACAGGGGGCTTCGATGGGGGCTAAATGCTCCCTAGGACTTGCCAATATTTACATGAGTATTTGGGAGGAGATTTACCTTCTGTCCGATGACTGCCCGTTCTCCTCCCACATCAGGTGGTATGGGAGGTACATAGATGACCTCCTCCTGGTATGGGAGGGGGACGAGTCATCGGCAGAATCTTTTAACAACTACATTAATTCTAATAATTTTAATTTAAAATTCACATTTTCTTGGAATAAAAATAATATTTAATTTTTGGCTATAACCCTTACTGGAATTGAGAATGAAGGAGTACTCATTTCACCATATAGAAAAACCACTGCTGAAGACTCTATTCTTATGGCCACCTCTTTACATCCCCAGCATGTTACGAACAACATTCCATTTGGAGAACTTGTTCGAATTAAAAGAAATTCCTCTACGGGGGAAATTTTCTAAGAACATTCTAATAATGCATTAAAAAGATTGAAATCAAGAGGTTATTCTAATAAGATATTAACTAAGGCAGCCTCTAGAGTTTCTACGTTGACAAGGAATGATGTTTTGTTACCTCGAGGGTCCCATCTTAACAAATCAGCAGCATCAAATGTTCTCACCTTTACCACGACATATAGTTCCCAGTATAGTAGGATAGTGAACATCATCAAAAATAATTTACCCTTACTTTATGTGCAACCTAATATGAGAAACATAATTAAAGATAAAGTTAGGTTTATATCTAAAAGAGCTACTTCCCTCAGTAATATTCTTTCTCCAAGTTTATTTAATTCACAGCCTAACATAGGGGAAAAAGATTGGCTTTCCATAAAAGGCTCTTACCGTTGTGGCCATAGTAGATGCATTACGTGTAGATATATGCAACCAACCCAAAGCTTTACAGCATCTGCTACAGGAAAAGAATTCAAAATTACTTCAGATATTAATTGCTGTACCCGAAATGTGATCTATTTGATCACCTGTAAAATGTGCTTGTTGCAATATGTGGGTTGCAGCTCAAATTGTTTGAAGAATAGAATACGGAGACACATCTCCGATATTAAAAGAGCTGAATTCACACATGTCTCTATGGCATTGCGTCATTTCGCTGAATGCCATGCGGGCAGCCTCGCTTCTTTTACATGCAATGGCATGGAGGTTGTCCGCAAACCTGTGAGAGGAGGGGATATGAGAAAAAAGATTTTATCCAGAGAGGCCTGGTGGATATTTCAACTTGACACCAGGTACCCCACTGGCCTCAATAAAAGGCAGGATATTATGTTTCATTATTGATTGTATTATATCTTTCCAATTTTGTTTCCCTTGACTCACACTCTAGTATTATTGTATTGGCTTTTTTGGGTTATAGTTTACTGCGAATTGTTTGATTGCTTAATTCTTTTTATTTTTCATTTTTGAAAGTTATTTAATTACGTGTTTTCTAGCAGTAACTATAAAAGGAAGTTACGTTTTATCTTGCGTCACATCATGACTAAGGGGGCAGTCCCTCGAAACGTGTTGATGTACTAGCCACTACGATGCTATTGTTTACATACTAGTCCTTTATTTTTAACATGCTTGAATAAAGCTACAAGTTTTTTAATGTTACTTTTGGATTGAGCTACAGTTGCTGGATCTTTTCTTTTTGGAAGATTTCGTGCTGTTTGGAAGTTGTGCTTCGGGACTCTCTGATCCGTGCGACTGACATCACATTTTTCAAGTTTGGGTGAGCTGTTATGCTTTTTTGTTACAAAGTTGCAGAACTGTTCAGATCATTTGACTCTGACGTACTTTGTGCTGCTATACCTTGTACACCTGTAAAGGTCCGTCTACATGACAAGCATTTTCAGTCCGTTTTAGATGAGGATTCAGTTTTTCAAATCCGTCAAAAACCGAATGTAAAACCATCCCCATAGACCTTGTGGGCACACACTTGCATCCCACCGCCATCTTGGGGATCTTTTTTAGCTTACCTTAGCGCAGGAGTCTGCAACGTCAGCTCTCCAGGTGTTGGGAAACTACATCTCCTATCATGCCCACTGATATAGATTATATAAATGCATGATGGGAGTTGTAGTTTCCCAACAGCTGGAGAGATGATGTTGCCGACCCCTGCCTTAGTGGGATCGCCACTTTCTGGTCAGTGGATATGGCACTCAGACAAAGGGCTGTCTTTTTTGTTTTTTCACTCTGGCCTCAGTCAAATTCATTTCTCACATGATTAAATAAACACAGAAACAAAATTTAAAAAACATAAATCTTAGGCTGTCTGGCCGCTAAATACACATTTAGGGTGACATATATGATTTTTGGCGCCAGGCACCATTTTTTTTGCCCGTATTTGTAGTGTAGAATGCACCTGAGTCTATGAACGTGTTCTACTGCGGGTCATAGATTTAGCGCTTTCTAGCTACAAAGAGACACTTCTGGCTCAGGTAAACCACTTTTAAAGTGCTGTACCTGTTCCAGCAGTAATGCGCCTGGATTTTCTGTACAAGATTCCAGCATGCACCACGATATTGAAATGCGCATGGTTAAAAATAGCCCCGTTCATACATGTTGCACCTTAGAGTCCCTATCTTACTGCGCACCACCAACAGCCTCTGGTTTCAAGCTTCTCTACAGCCTGGGGTAAGAGCCCTCTCCTCAGGTCTATTGTTGCTCCAAACTTCTGGCAGCGAACCACACACCTCTTATGTCTAGAGAAACAGGTTTTTAATAGGTCTATAAGACCTACCAAAAGCCTGTCACGTACCCTCACATACCCTGAGTACCTGTTTTGAAGCCCCCAAAAAAAAAACCCATTGGACAGAAAAAAAAACCGGGGTTTTTTATTTGGGCGTCTGAAAAGTGGGGGCCCCTTTTTAAATTGTACTTTTAGGCCACTTTTGCCACCGGAACCCAGGTTTTGGGGGGGCTGAAAACCTTTTCCCCTCGGCACCCTTTTTTGTGGGGGCATTCTTTTTGACATCCTGCTGCTCTGCGGCACCTCTAACAGGGGTTTCCTTGAGGAGTTTGGGGTGTTTTTTTACAACCCACTTCCTTTGAAAAACTCTGCGCTCTATCTTTGCGGGAGTTCGGGGAACACTACCCCTTTTGGGGTTAACTGGACCCTTCCCCCCTGCAGTATTTTTGGTTAAACCCCCTTTGGCAACAAACTTTCCCACACCCTGGATTGAACCTTTTGTCCCCAAACCATTTTTGGGTTAAATTTATAGAGGTGTCGGGTTTGGGCCCCTTCCCAGCTTTGGTTTTTCCCTGGTGCCCCTGCAGTGGAAAACCACAGTAAAACCCATGGGTGTTTGCTGTTTAAAAAGGGGGCGCTGAAAAATCTGCCAAAAGGGCCCCAAAAGGTAGTCTCGGGACACAGGGCCCAATCTGCTAAAGGGACTGCAGGAAAGCCCTTTCTCATTGTCCCTGGGGCCATTTTCACATAACTCTTTGCACCAAGCCATCCGCTGTGACTACACCAGCTGGGCCGAGAAGCTTCTCCATGGTAAAAAAAATATATATATTTCAGTCATGGCAAGTCTTTAAAACCACTGACCACACCTTTTGTACTGTGGGTTTTTCCCCTGGGCCCGGGTTTAAAGGGACACCCTTTTTCCACAGCTTTTCACATTCTTTTTCCAGCAGAAAATAAAGAAATAAGGTTTCCCCCCTTTTTTTTTTGCTACGCAATCCTTATTGCATTTTTCAAAATCCCAACAATTCGGCACTCACTTGTGCCATTTTCCTCTTGGAAAATTTCCAGGGGATCTTTTTTAGGTTACTTTAGCGGGATTGCCCCTTTCAGGTCAATGATATGGCACTTAAACACAGAGCTTTCTTTTTTTTTTGGGTTTCTTTTTACTTTTAACCCTCAGCAAACTTTTTTTTCCCCAGGCAGGGGTAACTAAACTTTGAAACAAAATGCAAAAACAAAAATTCCAAGACAGTTTTTGGCCCACAAATACCCCATTTAAAAAAGTCCTCTCTAGGGGGGGGGTTGGCCTTACCATGGATGAGTGGAAGGACGTGGGCTCTTTTTGCCCTCTTTTTTAACCCCGAAAAAACCGGGCTATCCAACGTTTCCCAAAGAGGGGGAAAAGAATACCAAAAAACTTTTGGGGGACTACCCCTCCTCCCCCCTCTTTTTCCCTCTCCCCCCCTAAAGGGGGGAACATCTCAAAATATTTTGGCCCTTCTTTGCCCTCAGGGCTCCTGGGGGGGCTAATAAAGAAGGGGGCTGCGCCCAAGATGGCCGCCTGGGGCCCGTCCGGTTTGCTCTTTGCATGCCCCGCCCCAGGAGGGTTTCCCTTTTTCAACCCGCCCCCCGGAGGGCCAAAGGGGGGCCCTTTTTGCAGCCGTTCTCCGGGGTTTAATTCCGCCGCGGGTTCCCCCCTCCCCAAATTTTTTTCTGCGCTCACGCCGATGCCATCCCCGGGGTGGGGCCCCCGTGCGGGCGGGTTCCGGAAAGCCAAAACTGTCCCGGAGGCTTCCCCCTCCCCTCCCCTCCAAATGACCCAGAGTTTCCCGGGGGCTCACCCCCTTTGCTCTCCCACCCGGACTGGGGATCAGCAGCACTGCAGGCTTTTCCGGCGCCCCCCTGGCTCTGACCCCCCCCGGGGTATGGGGGCCCGCGGTTGCCCAGCCCTGGACCCCTTTCCCAAAAGCGGGAAAAACCCCCCCCTAAAGCGGGCCCGGAGTTTGCTTGCCCCACGGTTTGCTCCCGGGGCCCTGACAAAAGAGGCTTGACTGGCGGGGGAACCCCCGGTGCTTCGGGTTAAACCCGGGGGCCCCTGCGGGGTCCCCGGGAATTTTTTTTCCCGAAGGGCACCCTCTCTTCGCCGGCCCAAATCCCCCCTGCCGGGGGGCCTGCTATATCCCCCCCCTCCCACCATTACGGGGTATAAACCGGGGGGTTTGGGCCCCTATGCCCACGGGGGACTCCTCTTTTGCCGGGACTCTCCCCCTGGCCCCCAGGACTTTCCCCTTTTGGGCCCCAAGGGGGGCCCCACTGGGTTTCTGGGCCCCCCCTGAACCCCCGGGGGGTGCTGGGGCCCCTTACGGGCCCTCCAAAGGGGCCCTTTAAATTGCTCCCCTGGGCTTTTCCCCCCCCAAAATTCCTGGGGGGTCTGCCCCAGGGGGACTCCCCAGGATCAGGGCCCAGGGTTTTTTTTCCCAAGACAGACACCCATCTTTTTTTTTAAACCCGGGGCCCCTTTCGGGGTTTTGCCTGGCATGGTTTGGCCCACTAAAAGGGGGCCCATTTGGATCCACCGCCCCTGCTGCCGCAGGTTTCTAGTGCTTTTTTTCCACCCCCCCGGGTCCAGGGGCCCCCCAAAAGGTGCTCCCATCGGGGGGGCAAGGATTTGGGGGGTTTAACTTCTCCCAGCTAGGTCCCCTCCTTCCCGGCGGTCGGGTCCCTTATCCTCTTGTTTTTCTCCCCCGGGAGAAAGGGGGGTTGTGGTTTCCCCCCAAGGCTGCAGGTCGGGGGAATCCCTGCCCCTTTCCTTCCGCTGCCCGGGCCGGCATTCTTCCTTTCATGCCCCCTTCGACATGATTTTCATCAAACCTCTCAAGCAACAAATCGGGGGAGCGTCATTTGTGCCTCGATCCGGGTTTCCTCCAGCTTTTAATCCGGGTTTGGACACTAGCTGACCTTAAACCAACTCACCCGGGGGCCCCTTCCTAAAAACCCAAATATCTCTTCTATAAACCCCACCGGAATTTACTTGAGGGGAGAAATTGGAAAGGGAAACTTGCCAGGCCCGCTCAGACCCCTCCCGCATTGGCTCATACATTTGGGACTCCCTTCACCCAAGCTAAAGCCACTTTTGGGCTACTTTGTCGGCTCTACAGGGGGGGTTATAAAACCCAACGTTTGCCTCCCAACTTTTTTCACCTCCCAGAAAACATTTGGATAAATGAAAAGAGAAACAGGGGGGGCCCGAAACAATTGCGGTATCAAGGACTTTCCTTTGAAAGGGTTTTTTCCCGGCATTTTTGATCTTTACTCTGTTGTTTTTCCTCCATTTTTAAAATGACATTCTGGATGCCCAGGACAACCCAAAATTGACCCTTGTTTAGGGTTTTCATAAGCCCTACGCCCCTGAATCGGGAAACGAAACGTGCCCAAGGGACGTGATCTCCCGCTTTCCAAATTTTTTTTGCTTAAAAAAGGGAAATTATAATCGAGTGGGGAAAGGGGGGTCGCTCCCCCCACCTAAAAAAGGGCACTTCTTGCAGATCTCCCCGGGGACTTATCTCGCCCCTTTTTTGCCCAGGGGGGCCAAAGCTGAGGGCCCGACCCTTTGCTGTGCTAAAGGGAAAGGGGAAATATTGCCTACATTTGGGGTTTCCCCTTCGCCCTTATTGGCCCGTCGGGGGGAGCGCTCTTTTTTACTATAAGTTTCCCCTGATGATGTTCTTGTTTTCTACGGGAAACTTCCCAAGTTTCCCCGGAATGTGCCCCTCCCGGAGGGGCCCCTAGTCTTCCCCCCCCCATTTAAGCGGGGTTTGCCCCGGTTTTGGGCCGGGCCCGGGGCCTGGGCCCTTTTGGGACCCCGGCCTTTCCCCCCCCGGAATTTCTGGGGAAATGGGCGGGCCCGAGTCCAAAAAACATATTTTGGTCTCTGGCCCCCTTTCCCCTGGCTCGGGGATTTGGGAAAAGGGGCCCAAATTTGTAGCACTCCCCACGATGTCTTTTTGGGGTTTTTTCCCTTGGGTGACGTGGGGGGGGAAACCGGGGTTTTCCCCCCGTTTTGGGTACCCCGCTCCTACCCTTTTTATTCTAAGCTGAGGGTTTCCCCTTAGGTGCCATGCTGTTTTATTTCACTCTGGTTCACTTTTTGGGCAAACATTTTTTTTTCAAAAAAATGGGCTTTTTTTTTCCTCTTCATGTAAATTTTTTCCTTTAGGAGCCTCCTCCCACCCCCATCTGTTTCTGCTTTCCCCCCAAGAAAGGTTTGGGACCCCCTTTTGGGCCCCTTTTTTTGGTTTTGGGGTTCCCTTTTTTGGATGTTTCGGAGGGGTTTTTTTTTTGAAAGGGGTTTTTTTTCCCCCTCTCCCTTATTTGTTCTGTTTTTTTTTGTAGATTTTTTGGCCTTCCCTTTTTCCTGTTTTTTTTTTGTTTTCTTCTCTTACCCCTTTTCCTCCCCCTTTTCCCTCCCCGGGCCCGGGTTTGGCCCTTTAAATATAGCTTTTTTTCAACCCCAAGGGCCCAAAACCCGTTCCCGATGAAATTTTCCCCCCAGATTCTTTTACCTTTTTTCACAGGAAAAACGGGCTCACAAAAGTGTGTTTCCAAGAGACTCATTTTAAAAAAACCTAAACAGGTCCCAACCTTTAAAAATAGATATTATGTCAACTGGAAACTGCGCAAACTACTCCGATGCAAAAAAATTAGGGGGTAAGCTTTTTGCCCTTCACAAGTCCTTCCCAACATCAGGTATTGGGGACTGTATAGGGGCCCCCCAGAACCCGTTTATTTTCATCCTGATCTTGTAAAAAAGGGGCATGTACTTACTGAAAGCCAATGTCGACCCCCCTAATAAAAAAAAAGGGGTTTCATTTTCTGCTTGCGGGCCCCTTACATACTGGAGGTTTCGGGCGCAAGGGGGACTATTTTTTTTATGGGGGTTTAAATTTGGGACGCGGGATCCCACCTCGTTTAATTTTTTCCCGGTTTTCCCTTTCCCCCCCCTACTTGGCTATTAAACGAGTGAAGAAGGCTTTTCTTCGCCTCCAGATTTACGACTGTTTGGCTCTCCAACACCCCCGGGACAGGGATTATAGTTTTTTATTTTCCCTTCCCCATAAAAAGTATATTTCGTATTGGACTATTTTCCCTTGTTCAACATGGCTCCCCTTTCTTGGCTGCGGCAAAACCTCTTTTTGGAAACCCTGTTTTGGTGGGGAAAACCACGCCCCTTTTTTACATTCTTTCATCTCCCATCCTGGGTACTAAGCACAGGCCCGGGAGATTTAAATTTGGAATCTCTATTGACGGAAATCTGGTTTGTGGGGGCCGGACCTTCGCCAACCTTTTCAACACTTTTTTTGGCAGTTTTCAAAAGGGGGCCCCGATTTCGCCCCACGATAAAAGGGAAGCACTGAAGTGGTCATGGGGGGAGTCCTCATTAAGCATGGGATTTCGATTTGAAAAAAGGGAAAGGGCCCCTGCCCGCTAAGGCTTTGAAAAAAGGTTTTACATCTCGGGAGACTTTTTCCCTTTTAACCCATAAGCTTTTCTCCCCTTTCTGTTTTTTCGGGAAGCAATTTAGGGGCCCGCTGGAGGGGGCGCGCCCCCTTTAAAAGGCTTCAGGGGGCCGGGCTGCTGAAATTTTTATGCCGCAGCAGGTTTTTTAGTTGGGAAATTTGAGGGGGCGCTCCTGGCTAGGGCATCTAGGGATCAGTTTGGCCTCCTCTTTTGTCCCCTGCTTTCGAACCCCTACGGGTTAACCTGGTCCATATACTTTTAAAAATTGCTCGGGAATTTTCCCCCTTAAAAATTTATTCCAAGCTCTATCAGTTTTTCGCGGCCCCTCCCCACGCTCCCGCCTCAGTAAACCCAAGGGCCCCCCTTTCCCCGTTCCCAAAAAAAACCAGCGGGTTTGTCTCAATTTTTTGGAAGCCCCATTCTCACTTGTGAGATCAACTTGGAAAGTGGAGGGTCTTCCGGGTGGGAAAAGGGACCCTGGTCGGAGGGTTTCTCCAATGGCCCTCAATTTTTTAAGATTTTTATCACCGCCCTTTCCCCCCATCCCCCTTCCCCTTTTTAATGCCATCTCCTCTCCCAAACCCGGGTTCCCCACAACCCTTTCTGAAGACATTTTGCCGTAAATTCCCAAAAAAAGGCAAGGAACCCCCAATTATGGGGAAACCCTACGGGCCCATTTCCCCCTTCTGAATGTGGACCTAAAGGGATATTTCCCAAAATTTGTTGGCAAACCGCCTTAACCCTTTTGCCCACATTGAATAACCCGGGAACCGGTTTAGGTTTTTTTTTCCCGAAGGGAGGGGGACAAAAACGCTCAAGGATTTGGGATGAAATTTCTTTATGCTCTTTCCCGGGGGAGTCCCCTTAAAGATCCGGGTCGCTTGATCTAGAAAGCTTTCGACAGGATCTCCTGGGACTCCTTATGGGCCCACTTTTCCCGGTTTTTTTGGTTTTGGGCCCCCCTTTTCCTAAACCCAGGTAAAGGCTCTTTTATGAACCCCTTTCCCCCCCAAGGTGCGCTTTAAATTTGGAACTTTATTGACCCCTTTTAAAAGAAAACCGGTCCCCAAAAAAACAAGGAGGGCCCGTTGTCCCCGTTGCCCCCAAATTCCAAGGGGGGGAGAATTTTGGGGGTCCATCGCCCAACCCGGAAAATCAGGGGTATCATGAACTTAAATTTTTGGGGGTTTTTTGCAGAGACCTTTTTGATATATATAAACAGACCCCTTTTCCCTTCTCCCCCTTCCCTTGATGTCCGATTTGGGCCCGCGTTTTCAGTTTTGGTCGGTTTAAACAAAATCAACTATGCGAAATTTTAAAGGGCCCTTAACATCTAAATTTGCCTCCGTTATCAATGCTTTAAAGGGGGAAAGTTCTCTTTTCCCCGGGCCGGGCCACGGGTATCTCCTATCGGGGGTCTTTTTCCCCTTTTGACCTACCCAGGCTTTTTGAAAATAAAATTTCCCTCACCCTTGCTTATCCAGATCTCCCATCTACTTGGGGGCTTGGCCCCAAAACGGGACTTCTCCTGGTTCGGAAAGATTTGAACTCTGAAGATTTTCAAATTCTTCCGAAGATCCTGTTCTTCTTTTTCCGACGATTCCCATTTTTTTCCAAAACCCTTTTCGGGAATCAAGTCCAACGTATTTTCAGTGACTTCATTTGGCTTTCCCGCCGCCCTTTAAAATTTTCGCAGATCTTTTACCGGGCCCCTAAAACCGCTGGGGTTTGGGCCCTTTTCCCGACTGTCGGCTCAATTATCTGGCTCGCGGCCTAAACTGGGTTCTTTGTTTTAATTTTCACACACCCAAAAGGGAAATTTCCGGGGTTTTTAAATTTTTGCTAAATTTCCCTGTGCCCCGGGTCCTTGTTTGTCCCAACCCGGGGAAACCTTTGGGGGCAGCCTTTTCGGAATCGAAGGGCTTTTTTTTTTTAAGTACGATCCTTACCTTGCGGTTTACCCTTAAGGGCAAACCCCTTTCCAAAGGGCCTTGTTGGACCGGGAAGGGCCCCCCTTTTTCCCCCAGCCCTTTGACAACCACTTTTTCCCACCGGTCTACCCCGTGGGGTTTTTCTTAGGAAACCCTCAAAAAACGCGCCCAATCCTCTCCTCCCAAAATCCATGTTGGGGGGTTTTTAATATATTTTTCCCCCCCCCCTGACCTTTAGGGGACAGCCCTTTTTTACACCGGGGCATTTATTTGAGTTTGTTAAAACTGGGGATTTCTTCTCTACATTTTTATTAGAAAGCCCAAAACACGAGAGGGCCCCAAACCCCCCCCGGGTGGAAACCTCTGTCCTTCCCTTTTTCGGGCCCCTAGGCATCTGTTTTCCCCTCGTTTTCATCTGGGGCTTCTCTCTCGGCTGCCCAAAATCCCCCCTGCCCTCTTTCTGTGCGCCTGGGAGAAAAGCTACAGAAGACTTTCATAGGGATCAAGGGGGGAGAAATGTTTTCCCCCTCACAACAAAGCAGAAAATTGGGTAGCAATTCCCAGGAGACCTGTTACAAGATTTTTCCAGATGGTTTAAGGGCCCCCGGGGTGCTCCTCCCAAAGGGTTTCCCATCGCCCAAATTTACATGTTGGGGGGCGGGAAACCCGGGGAGCCCGGGTTCCCAAAGGGGGCCCAATATATGGTGGGGGTTGGGGTCCCCTTTCGGCGCTTTTTGGGAGACTGCCCTTTAGGCTAATTTTGACGCAGGGGGGTCTCGGTTCCAACTCTCCCGGAAAAAAACCACACAATTTTTTATTTTTCATTTACCTCAAACAAAAATAAAAAAAAACCTTTATTTCAAGCCCCTTTTTTACAGGCTGCCAAAATGTTATACCCGGGACACTGGCGTCAAACCCTTCCCCTCCCTCCATTGGTGAAGGATAAGGATTTTTCCTTTTTTTTCCGGAGGGAAAGAGTTGATAATTCAGCTCTCCGGAGGATGCAAATTAGGTTTTTCTCAAGCTGGAACCCGGGGTTCCTCTATCAATCCTCCCAGCCTTTTGGGGCCCCTTTTTTGGGGTTTTTAATTGTCGTGGGGGTTTGGGGTCCCTGCCCTTGGCTTTTAAAATCTTTTCTGCCACCATTTCCCTACCCTTGTTCTATTTCACCTCCCTGTTTCCCCCGGGGCCCGCGGACCTAGGGCTCCCCCCCCCCCCCCCTTTTTTTTTTTTCTTTTTTTCCCCCTTTTTCTTTTTTTTTTTTCTGGGGCAGCCCCAATTTTATTCTCATTATCTCATTTTGCTTCTTACATACGTGTGTTTAAATTTACACTTATTTTTTAATTAGGGGAAAAATGTCTTTTTGGAAACGGGAACTTTATAAAACCCTTGTCAATTTGGATTATGGGGCCCACTTTGTTTTCCCCGTCCTATGTATGCGTTTACCCTTTTCCCCGGGTTTTCTTCTTTTCTAGGACATTTTGGTGTTGACCGTGTCGTCATCACTGTTTTTCCATTTTTTGTTTGTGACTGGGGGTTTCCCTTTTTTTTTTTTGTATCTTTTTTCTTCAGAACTGTTTCAGTAAAAAATGTAAAAGGTTTCTGTTTTTTTCTTTTGCTTTAAAAAAGAAAAGTTTAAAATAAAACTTTTTTTTAAAAAAAAAAAAAAAAAAAAAAAAAATCCCTCTCAAAACTGGGGGGTTGCCTCCCCGCACGACCCACCCCCAACACAAAAAATTTCCCAGAAACCCTCGGGTTTTTGGGGCTTCTCCCCCGCCCGGGGTTTAAGGTCCTTTCCCTCAGAAAAGGTTGCTGCATCAAACCCAAACCCTTTTGGTGTCTAGGGGAAACCCCCGGCTTTTAATAGGCCTCTAGAACCTTCCAAAGCCTGTCCTGGAACATGGAAACGACCTCCCACCTAACACTACAGCCATTTTTTTTAAAAAACCACCCCAAATAATTAGCTGCATGCACCCTATTCTGGGGAGCTACTACCAGGGGTCAGTATTTTGGGTTACTGCCCCAAAAATTGTTTGTTTTCCCCCCGGGTGGCCATAAAAAACCATGTTAAAATACTCGTCAACAAAAAGGGTTTTTTATTTTTTCAAAAAACCAAAAAAAAAAAATTTTTAAACTTTTGGGGCATGTGGATGTACCTTAAGGGGGATTCAATAAAAGTGGGTGTTGTTAGCCCTTTTTGGCTTTTTGGGAAGGGGGACCTTATTGGGTTGGTTAGTATTTAAGGAAAACCTTTGAAGCCCGCCCTGCTGAGGAAATTACACAGCAAGAACTATGCATGGACACAGCTCTGTGAATGCAGAACTCACAATGGTTTTTAATTTATTTGAGGCCCATTAATCCCTAGGCCTTTCACGACAGAAAAAAAACCCACCTTTCGGATTTTTTGGGGGTTTTTCGGGATTTTGATTCCCGCCGAAATTCCGGACAGTACACTGGGGGGTGCTTTGACAGTAATGAAAAAAACCTGTGCTGTGGGCCCTACCCAGCACGGGTTTTTTTACTAAACAAATTTTAAAAAAAAATCGGCAAATGTGAAAAATTGTTGCATATTCCCGGGGACCCCCGTCGGATTGCGGGTGGGAATTTCCTTTTAATTAAATTTGTAAAAAACCGCAGCAGAAATCTGCACCAAAAACCACGGTTCTGCAGCGTTCCAGCACTGACAAAATGCTTTTCGGGTTTTTCCCCCCGGGAAAATTTGGGTCATTTGCTGTGTGAACAAAGCATAAGTTTGGGGAGGGTTTTACATAAAATTTATTTACACTTCAAGTGTTTTAGGGGTTTTTTAACAAATGAAATACATTTCAAAAAAAATTTTCATAGAAGGTTTTTTTTTTGGGGCAACAACTCTAATTTTCTGTTTTCCCTGAAACGGGGGGTTTAGTAGCTCAGTCTTGGCCATAGGCTATGACAACAAGGAAAACATTTTTCTAGTCTCCTTTGGGGTAGGGGGCACAGCTTGAAAGGATCAGTATTTCATTTCTCTGCACTGCTTCGGCTTTGATCACTCAGAAGATACAGATGTCATGGATGACCCAGATGTCGCATTCATATTCAAGGAGATTTATTTTTACCTACTCACAGTCACTTACTGTCCGGAGTGGGTTTTCAATACTGCCACCTTCACTTTAACTGAAAGAAATAGCATGGAACGACAACCCTTTTCCAGAAATGTAGTCACATTTTAATTATTTTATACATCAGAAATACATCCAGGCCCCCTTTAATCTAGTGCAGTAAGTTGAACATGACAAGATCCTCTGGCAATCCTCTGCTCTTACAGTAAAGAATCATATTCTGTGTTTGTATAGAAACCTTCTTTCCTCTTGACAGAGAGGATGCACCCTTGTTACAGTTAAAGCTCTGAGCATAAATAGATCATGGAAGAGATCTCTGTACTGACCAAGAAATGTTTATTTAGTCTCTCCAAACCTACTATACAGCTCTCACTTTCAGATGCTTGTCCATCTCTCTCCCGCCGCTGTACCAATGGTGGCTTATCACTGAGAGCACAAACATTACTGTCTCAATTCCTCACAACTGCACCCCCACTTACGGGCAACATGTAGAAACTGTTTGGTCTAAAATCACTTTTTCCCCATAGTAACTATGGGCAAAAAAGTGAGTTTTAGACCTAAACAGGTTGTCACAGTGGAGGGAAGGGTCCATTTCATTTGATGCTAGAGACTCACCGACTACTTAGTCACATGGTCTGCCAGTCACTAATATCACCTTTGCCTATAGGGTGCTTTCATACAGCGCAGTTTTTGTGCAGTTTTAACTGCGCTCCAATTAAACTGCCTTTATAACCAGCAGCTTTTTTCACTTATCTAAACCGTTTGGAAAGTGTAATCAATTGGTGTGTTTGTAATCCACAAAACTTCACACACTTAATTGAATACTTACTTAAAACACCTTTAGACAACTGAAAGAAGCTTGGGGAAAATAAGGTTTAATTGGAGCGAATAAAACTGACAAAAAACTGCGCGTATGAAAGACCCTGGGGTTTTTTCCTTTGCCTGAAAATTACTACCTGAAGGTCTGGTGCAAAAGGGGAAAAAATTTCCATTTCCCAAACACACAGAAACTGCAATAACTCAATTCATAACATAACACAATCCTACATGTTCATAATCCACAGCTTAATTTCATGATTGCATCTCTTGCAAATAAGCCATGTTAGCAATAAAAATAGCTGCAAAAATAGGTACCAAAAAGACAGAAAAACTCTCAAATAGGTTCAGGCCTTCTCTAATAAACTATTAAAATTAGAAACGACATTAATTCTTTCTTAAAACATAATTGTAATTTTGGGCCAAGATTATTGATTAAAAAGTGGCCCAAAGTAGGTTTATCTATCCATATAATTTTTGTAGTATGTGCACTAAACAAGTGAACAACACTCCATTTACAGAACATTAAAGAGACTAAAGAATTTGGATTCTTTATTACACAGGTACTCCTATCTCAGAGATTTATGTTCTACCAACAGGATATGCTATAAATTCTGGTCCCACCTTTCGAGAACAGGGTCTACTTACCCACTGATCCCTTGTATGCTGCAGCAAAACAGGACGGAGAGGTGGACATTGATTTATGATACTTTCCACTTGTTACTTTTATTGAAATGAGTAACCACTAAAGACTTTGATCTCCCATAGAAAGAGATGAGAGAATTGTGCATGGCCATGGCACAGATGAGTACATGGAGTAAGACCACCATTCTTCTAGGGTAATTGAGCAATACTAATTCTAAAAGTAAATTTGTAAAATAATTAGTGAAGTTAAAATGAAAAGGTAAAGAAGTACTGATGAATGATACTGAAAAAAAATGAACATTTGGTTTGGAAAAGGTTCTTATTGCAAAATAAGGGGTAGTAAATTACATATATTTGGCTTGCCAAATTCTATTAAAACAAAATAAACTCCCCTACAAAGCATTCATTGAACAATAATTGGCTGAAGGAAGATTGCATAGTTCGTGTTCTTAGTTTCGGCTCTTAAGTACAAGTGTTTGTCATGTGAAGATCTAATATGCTTCCTTTCTTTCAAGCGAGATGACGCTATCCCTAACTCCCTGTCCAGGTAGAGCAATGTGTTTAATCATGGAAATGTTAATTGTGAAATGATATGTTGGGCTTGTTAGAAGTGATAAAGACGATGATGCATCAAGTGATTACAATGAATGGTTGATTTATGCATATAAATTATACAAGACCACAGGGACACTTAGATAACAATTGCAGATTTGCAAATAAATTGACCATTATGGGGAATAAAGCCTCTGCATATGAATATCTGAATAGCATTTTATAGAGTGTTAACTGGAAGAACTAACATGATGAAATGTTTATATAGAAAGATGGTATCTGTGGACAAAAGTAAACAGAATTTTAATTGATTAGTTCTGGAGATGGTTTTGTTGGGGCTAGTGTGTGGAATCTCAGATTGTGCAAGTTTGTGGCTGTCACTGTGTTGCTGTTGAGCCCTAGCTGAAAAAAATTGTGTTAGTCACAATTCTGAGTGAAGTACTTTATAAAATACACTGCAGGAAAATTTATTAAAATAGTATTTGTAAGTCAATATGTGGATGAGCCTACAGCTTAACACCCTTAGCCATCACACCAGCTAGGGATTGTACAATACTTAAAGTGTCTACTGGTCAGAAAGAGTGAAAAATAGAAAAAATAATGTAACCCCTTAAAGGGAATGTGCCATCAAAAATGACTTATTATTTAACCCATATTTTATGTTCAACACATTTAAGTTTTTGGGTTTTAATATATATTTTTTTTTTCCAAAACACTTTTTAATATTTTTTAATAATTCTTAATCCTGCAGTTTTCCTTTGGCCCCTAGCCAATAATGTCGACACTTCCTGTTCTGTACAAAAGATTCCAGTTGCTGCTCATTATCAGCCAAAAGGGGGCAAACTGAAAGGCCCATGTGAAAAGATAAACAGGATCCACCAGTCACAAAAGGAGTAGCACAGTTCCCCTTTTCCCCCCCGCCAGTGCCTTTTTCCCCGGTCACAGAGCTGCTAGAAAACTTCCTAAAAAGTGAATGGGACTGAGTCAGTCTTAAGTCTCCTTGTGCAGAAGTACTGTAAAGATTATCGACTGCTGTTAAAGCAGTGCAAACAAGGACTAGTTGCCAAAGCGAAAACTGCAATAATTAAGAATTATTAAAAAAGTGATATCAAAAATGTAAGAAACAAACAACCAAAAATTCCTAAAAAAATGTGTTTAAAAAAAAATGAGCTTAAACAACGACTCATTTTTTTTATGAAAAACCCCTTTAACGTCGAGTCCTCCCCCCCTTCCCAGAGCCATAACTTTTTTATTTTTCTACCTACATAGACATATGAGGGCTTTTTTTTTGCGAGACAAGATTAACTTTCTAATCATGTTATTCATATTACCATAGAATATACCAGGAAACCGCAAAAAAGTGGAGCAAAATGTGAAAAAAAATTTACTTGCTCCATGTTTGTGGAAGTTTTGCTTTTACGGTGTTCAATCTTCAGAAAAAATAATGGGTTATCTGTATTCTACAGTTTGATACAGATCCGGCAATACCAAATATGTATGATTTCCGTTTTTTTGGACCGAAACAAATTCCAAAAATTTTTGGCCAATAACTTTTTTAGACTAACACCAAGGGGTTTTGTGAGGGGGGGGGTTTTTTACTGCTGAAGTGCATTTTTATTGTCCAGTTTGGAAAAACAGCAACCTTTTTGATTAAATTTATTCCAATTTTTATTGGATGTGAAATGATCAAAAATTTCAATTTTGGCATCTTGAATTTTTTTTCTTCTCCGGTGTTTAGCATATGGGATAAATGATGTTATATTTTAATAGATCAGACTTTTTCAGACGTGGATATACCAAATAAGTGTAACTTTTTTATTATTTTATTATTCATAAAATAGAAAAAGGGGACGATTTGAACTTTTAATATAATTTTTTTTTTACACTTTAAAACATTTTTTTTTCTAATTTAACTTTGAGTCCCCCTAGGGTACAATGCTACTAATGGGCACAATCATTTTTACAATGTAATACAATGCATTAGGGTATACAAAGATGGTAGATTTACTAGGTCCTACCTGGGACTGGAAGCAGCAAAATCAAAAACATGGCGGCGATGGAAACCTTCACAAGGCTTCCAGCTGCCATGTTAAGCAATCTGGGCACTGCGATCCTGCTACAAAGCCCCTTAACGGCATAAGGACATACTCTTACGTCCAATGGCGGTAAGAGGTTAAAGGGAATCTGTTGCCATTTTTTTTTTATTTAAAACAAACACCTTTTTTATTTTCTCATTGTAGATTTCTCAATTCGGTCATCTTTATATAATTATGGGGACAGCTTTCTTGCCTGAACTGCTTTTAGCACCATTTAGAGCAGGCATCCTCAAGCTGTGGCCCTCCAGCTGTTGTGAAACTACAACTCCCATCATTCCCACTGTTATAGATTATATAAATGCATGATGGAAGTTGTAGTTTCCCAAAAGCTGAAGTGCCGCAGTTTGAGGATGCCTGATTTAGAGAGATGCTTTACAGCAGCTTGATGAACATAGGAGCCTGTGAACAGGATCAGTCACATTGACTTCTATAGGAGTTTTCTAGTCCTGTCTGTAACCTGGGAAGAAGTCACTGTGCAGGAAGAGGGAGCTGTGACTATCTCCTATTGTGAATGGTGGATCCTTTCTTATCTACACATTGGTGTCACCTTTTAGTATAAACCTGCTTGTACTGATAATGAGCAGACTATTGAAAATCTTTCCCTAAAGAACAGGTTAGACTATTATTAGGCCTATTGGCCAAAGTGAAAACTGCAGGACTTAAGAATTTTTAAAAAATATTGAAAGTGATTTGGAAAATATAAAAAAATAACCAAAAATTCTTAAAAAATGATTAACATAAAAACGAGTTAAACAATGTAGTATTTTATTACACATTCCCTTTAACTAACCTGTGAAGCCCACTCTGTTCTAGTGGCACCGCTGCTCCCGGTGCTCACCTCTAATGGCCTTGTGTTCAATGGTCACTTGATGCTGCAGCCAATCACTGGCATCAGCGGTAACATGTCACTCATACAGGAAGACCAGTGATTGGCTGCAGTCCTGTGATTGATGAACATCACATCATCATCAGTAAGAAATTTTTTTAAACATAACAGTTAAAGACTTTAAAGCTCTGGATTTGTTTTTTTCAGCAAGAGAAAGAAACTTTCCATCAGTTCTTTTACTTCATTACCAGAGGGTTATTCCCTTCCTTCATTAGCAGGCTTATTTTTACATTTTTATCTTAGCCCTATTTCATTGCCATTAAAGGGGTTGTCTCACTACATTGATTCATCTCACCTCAGTCCTGTTTTCTTGGTTTCATGTTGAATTCAGGGGCGTGTTTACTGGCTTCCACACGGCTGCAGTAGAGGCCAGGTCTGTAGCGATGGCAAGCAGTGCTGGCAGCCTATCAGGAGAGATCGAACAGGTCTGTAGCTATAGCGACCTGAGGAGCTCATGCAGCCCATACAAGAGGGGATATCTAGGAATAGGTAGGACACTGTTAATGGACATATATTGCAAAGTGACTTGTTTTTGTAAGATCTTTAACATAAAAAGCATTACTTGTAGTGAGACAACCCCTTTATTTCATTTCTGTTATATCTTTGATTTTAGGACACAATAAGACATTTGTGCAATTTTTTAATATTATATATTTATATATTTTATGTATTGAAATAAAGAGCATGAATTAAGAAAAACATTTACTAACTAAATGCCCAGCAAAATGCTATAAAAATATTTTAAAAAAAGATGTTTCCTATTCAAATTCAATGAAAGGACAGTAGCTTTAGTCGGTAGGTGGTTAAATACAATATCTATTACCAATATTCTTAAGTATTTTCAAAATGTAACTGCATCCTAAAGTACACAAAGGGCCACATGTAAGAAAACTATCTAGGCCTAAGACTTTCTTTGTTGTCCATAGCAACAAAGCTATGGACAATTAGAGCTCCCCTTTCATTTCATATAGTGCTCTGAAAAAATTGAAGGGGAGCTCTGATTGGATGCTATGGGCACTGTAAGCTGCCGCTCAGCTCTGGGACGCCATCTTGGCCCGTCCCGGGGGTTTCTCGCTTTGGATCGCCGTCCTTGGTAGAACGATAATGGCACTCCGACACTAGGTTTCTCTTGTATGGCTGCAGCCAACTTTATTAAGGCACACAGTGTACAAAACAAAACACATAAAACAAAACCCTTGGCCGTCTGGCCACTAACTTACTTACAAAGTCCCTCTCTGTCCCGAGGTCTGTGCCTATCGCACAGCCCCCCAAAAATACAGTTTCCACACTGTGTCCTAGGCTTCCCTGTAGCCTCTGAGGGCCAGAGCTCTCTCTCAGCTCTGCTGCTTCACACCTTCAGGTAACAGCCACGCCCCACGATCACCTGGAGTACTAGGCTTTTATAGGCCTCCAGAGATGTGTCCAATATCTGGTCTGGAACCCAGGGACCTGGAAAGCGGGGACAGCCACCCACCCGACAATATAGCTGTCCTGGAAGAGCCACCCGATACCTAGCTGCCTTGCAGCTATTCTAGCCTCTACCATAAGTGTCATTAATATAATACTGACACAAAATAGGTGGCTTGTCCCCACCGAGCCCAGTTCCTCGGTGGCGCATCTGCAGAGGGTCTCCGGCCGAAGACCCTCTAGTGGCAGGATCATGTGACTACCAGCAGTCGCTCTGCCACTGCACCTAGACAGCTTTCATACATGTCATACATAGCCTGTAGTTTAAGAAAAGACAACTTAAGCACATAACTCCTCAAAACAAATAAACAAAATTTGGCATCAATATATGAATAAAAGAAAATCTACAACATTTTCTATTACTGTAAATATACTGAGATGTGTACATTGTAAATGGAAACTTCTTGTGTAACTTACCTGCTTCCTGCGGTCTCAGCAACCCTGAAATGACTGCAGCACATTATTGATTTTAGAAGGCTACTTTTCTGTTGCTGGCTTTCTGGCACAATGCTACCAGAACGGATTATGTATTCTGTTGGGGTTTGCTACCCTTGATGTGGCTACTCGCTTTGACAATTGAAGTGCCAGTCAGAGGACAGAGGTAACTCAGGCAGGTGCAACTAATGGTAGTAGCCGAGTCCCAGGCAGGTAGTAGTAGACTGGCGTAGCAGTACATGTAACAGGCTGGGGTGACGACAAGTAACGGCAGTGCAGGAACACACATTATGCAGGAACCAGGACGTCAATAAACGCAGGTAACCAGACAGCAACCAATGGTCAGAAACAATGTAGGATTGCACCAAACGGGGAATCTTGAGGCAGCATGAGAGGCATTGCTGGCCCCAATGGATTACCTCACTCATTTTCGAATGCAACACAGGAGATCCAGGAGAATTGTAGCAGAGGAACAAGGCAGATCCTAGAATGAGATCTCCTTGTGGGACCTCCCAACCTGTAGAGACAGTGGCTTGGTATGGAACAGAACAGGATCTTTCAAAATTTCCCCATTGATGGAGAAAAAACTGCAGAGGCTTTACAAGACAGTAAACAGGCAGGCGGTACTTGGAAATCAGAGATGGATGGATAAAGTTCTCAGTGGAACCGGAGTCCAGAATGGTAGAGACTTTAAATGTGAAGCCAGAAGCAGAACTGAGAGTGACTGGTGTGGTCAGACAAGGAACAGACGCATCTTCACCTAGGGTTGCCTCACCCACAAGACCTGGGCATGGTGGTTTCCGGGGCACAGTTGGGCAGACTGAGCAGTTTTTTCGGAAGTACTCGGCACTGCCAAAGTATAAGCATAAGATCAGACTTGTCAGCGAGTGCGTTCCTCCTGTGTTATGTGAACACTGTCCACCTGTAAAGGTTCATCTTGAGGAAACACGGGTATCGGGTGAAGGAGACTTGGGCAGACATGTGCAAGGGGAAGAAGACTGTGACAGTCTGTTGGCGAACCTCCAACTCTCTCTCCGAAAAACGGATGTCAATCTTGGTAGCTAGAGCGATGAGGTCATCCAGGGTGGTTGGTAAATCATGACCAGTCAGCTTGTCCTTGATTCGCCTGGTGAGCCCCTTCGCAGAAGTCTGTCACCAGTGCCTCATTTTTCCAGGCAAGCTCAGAGACCAGTGTGCACAAACTGAATGGCATATTGTCCCACTGTGGATTTGCCTTGTCTGAAGCGGAGCAAAGAAGATGCAGCAGAGGTATTACACTCAGGTTCTTCAAAGACTTTAAAGAAAGTATTCGAAAATTCCTGAAGATTCACTGTCAGCTGGTCCCCTCGCTTCCAGAGGGGTGAGACCCAGGCCACACTTGTTTGCAAGGACCTCAAAGTGGATGGTGCACTGATTAATAAACTTGCAATATGGCTTGGAATCACCATTGTAATGAGAAGGCAGAGGCAAATACAGACTGGGACTAACAATGGCAATGGGAGGCGGTGCTACTTTAGGTGCAGGTTCAGAGATATATATAGCAATGGACTGTAGCTTCCGAAAAAGTCGATCCAGATGGGCACCATGATGGAGCTACTATGGCTATGATCTTCTAGATGTCAGGATGGGCTCCTCGGCGGGATCCATGGGCAGTTTGTGCTGCAATGGTGGACTCTGGGTATATGTGGATACTCTGGGTCCCTGCGACAGTGGCGTAGATGCAGACAACGCCTGGGAGCTGAGTCTAAGGGGCCCCCGGTCTTCACCGGAGCCCACCTCAAGGTCGGCTGGACTTAACTGCGGGGAACGCCCAGGTCGTTAACCCTGACAAGGCCCATCGCGGTGACAGCCAATGTGCCAGACAGAGGACAGCGAGAATATACAGAGGTGACGGGATGCAGACAGGTGCAACTGTAGGTAGTAGCCGAGTCCCAGGCAGGAAATAGCAGGTGTAGCGGCAGGTAACAGCAGTACAGGTAACAGACTGGTGTAACGGCAAGTAACAGCAGTGCAGGAACAGATTGGCGTAAAGCAGGAACCAGGACATCAATAAACACAGGTGACAAGACAGTAACCAGAGGTCAGGAGTAATGTAGGTACATCAAGAAACTGACACAGAGCACAGGCAGGAAGTTCCTTAAGTCCCAGATGATGAAGGGTCATTGGCCAGGTAATAAGGGTACTGTCGCTTTGAATCTCGTCGAACCGGGGCGCGCATGCCCTAGGGAGCATGTGTATGCAGGACGCCGGCAGCAGTGAGGATCAGAGCAGGAGTGAGGACAGGAGAGTATGTAAGTGGGGAGATCCGCGGCAGGGAAGCAGACACGTGGCGTGCACCATGCCAGCATTAGTAGCACATAATTTCAGAAAAGTAGACACCTCCATTACTTTTCTTGGTAGTGGAGAAATATATTTTGGAATTTATTATAATTGTTTTACGGCAAAGTAAAAACAAAAGAGAAAAAAGGTTCCATCACAACATTCTATTTTTTTACTCAGCTATGTGAAAATGTTTTGGGTCAAATAGAAATAAAAATTATTTTTCCATTTTTTGGGAATTAATTTAAATATCGGACAAAGATGTCACTTTTGGTTTAATATTCTAGATAGCCAAAAGATATTTTGAAACAGGGGTCAGGGTTTAATGGGCAATTATAAATTATGTTTTATACAAATCCTGCAGAATTTCTGTTGGTTTTCAATAAAGGCCATATTACCACGCAAGTGTCTTTAACATAATCTACTGACAGACTCTGATCAAGAGCTCACAGTAATTTTATCTGTTGGGTACTGCAGTGATGCTATAATTTGCAATAGAATATGGTAGAAGAAACCTTGATTTCCAGCTTTTGTCCACATAAGAACTGTATACTGCTAATTGCTGTATTATTATTATTATTATTTATTTTAGAGCGCCATTGATTGCAGGGCGCTGTATGTACATTCAGGGGGTTACATACATAACATAAGTCAAACAAAGTACAATGGTGACAATATGTGACAACTGGTACAGATGGAAAGAGGACCCTGCCCGCGAAGGCTTACAATCTACAAGGAAGGTAGGAAGAGACAGAAGGTGAGGGGCAGACATATTTGTGGAGGGTGTAGTGACAGCGGGGTTATTGTAGGTTATAGGCTATTTCAAAGAGACGAGTTTTCAGGTTGCTTTTGAAGCTGGTGAAAGTGGAAGAGAGTCTGATGCGTTTGGGTAATGAGTTCCAGAGAATGGGGGAAGCACGAGAGAAGTCTTGGAAAGAGTTGTGTGAGGAGCTGACAAGAGGAGAGCAAAGAAGAAGGTCCTGTGAGGAGCGGAGATTGCATGAGGGGAGATATCTGTAGATTAAAGCAGAGATGTATGGAGGGAAGAGATTATGGAGAGTCTTGTAGGTCATGGTTAGTACTTAAAATTAATTCTCTGGGCAATGGGTAGCCAGTGAAGGGATTAGCAGAGGGGAGAGGCAGAAGAGTAGCAAGGAGAGAGGGGAATAAGATGGGCAGCAGAGTTGAGGATGGATTGAAGTCGACCAAGAGTGCTAGACGGGAGGCAACAGAGAAGGATCATTCAGCAGTCTAGTCAGGCGATGATGAGGGCAAGGACCAGCATTTAAGTAGTATCATGGGTAAGGAATTATCGGATTTGTGAAATATTTTTCAGGTGGAGGCGGCAGGTGGAGGCAAGGGTTTCAAATTGCATTGAAAATGAGACCCCAGAGTCCCGTAGGTGCACCTCCTATTCTGAGGCTTATGGTTGAGCCAAATAATGCACTAGGGCCACATATGGGATATTTCTAAAAACGGCAGACCTGGGTGAAATGATATTATATTGCATTTACCTAGTCACATTTAACATTTTCCAGTGAATAATGGATAAATTTTGAAAATCTGCAAAAATAGTGAAATTTTTAAATTTCACCTCCACTTTGCTTTAATTTCTGTGAAATACCTAAAGGGTTAACAAACTTCCTAAACACTGTTGTAAATACTTTAAGGGGTCTAGTTTCTTAGAAGGCATTATTTATGGGGTATCTAACATGCAGGCCCCTCAAAGCCACGTCAGAACTGGACTGGTCCCTAAAAAATGTATATTGCAAATTTTCTTGAAAATGTGAGAAATTACTACTACATCTCTAAGCCCTCTAATGTCATAAAAAAAAGGACATTTAAAAAATGATGCCAACCTATAGTGGACATATGGTAGATGCTAGTTATAAACTATTTTGTGGTGAATAATTATCTGTCTTGCACACAGAAATTTTGGAACTTTCAAGATCACAGATTTTTCAACATTTTCATGAAATTTTGATATTTTTCACAAAAAAACAAGGATTGTATGGATAAAATTTTCTTACTGACTTAAAACACAATGTGTCACGAGAAAACAATCTCTGAATCACATGCATAGGTAAAAGTGTCAAAAAGTTATTCTCACATAAAGTGACACATGCCAGATTTCAAAAATAGGGCTGTGTCAGGAAGGCCAAAACTGGCTGGGTCCTTAAGGGTAGTGTTGAGCGATTACGTTGACTATCGCCATTGGTCGGTGGTCGATAGTTGGCCATCATCGACAAGATATTCGATAGTCGATGATAGATTATCACCGATGACCATTAAAGTCTATGGGAGAGCAACAACACCTTCATTCTTACACCCATACAAGGCTGGAGAAGCTGGAATAAACATTCACAACAGTCAAATGGATACGTGCTACATCTTAGGCAACACACTTAGGTTATAAAAGCCACAGAAAAAAACTCACAGACCATTCACTATCCCTGTCTTGCACCACAGCATGACCCTTAAACCTGCATGACCCACAAATTAAAAAGTGCCAGAAGGCAGTATGATTTGAACCATCATTTTACTTGAACTGGACATTGAATATCCCTGTCCTGGAACGCAGCATGAGCCCCAAACCTGCATGACCCCAGATTAAAAAGTGCCGGAAAACGAGTCTTTCAACCACCATTTTAGTTGAACTGGACATTAACTATATCTGTCCTGTACCGCAGTATGACCATTAAACCTGTCTGACCCCCAAATTAAAAAGTGACGGGAAAAGGAGTCTTTGAACCACCATTTTAGTTGAACTGGACATTGAATATACCTGTCCTGGCCACAGCTTGACCCCAAACCTGCATGACCCCTAACATTTAAAAAGTGCCGGAAAAAGGAGTCTTTCAACCACCATTTTAGTTTCACTGGACATAGACTATACCTGTCCTGGGCCACAGCATGACCCCTAAACCTGTTTGACCCCCAAATTAAAAAGTGCCGGGAAAAGGAGTCTTTGAACCACCATTTTAGTTGAACTGGACATAGACTATACCTGTCCTGGGCCACAGCATGACCCCTAAACCTGTTTGACCCACAGATCACAAAGTGGCACTATGCTATTTTGTACAGTGACTCTCATTTAGTATATATTTTGGTAACTGACATTTGTTTACAGAATTTATTTAGGGAAGTTTTATTTATAGTTTTACATTATTACCATTTTGCTTTTTTTTCAAGTGTGATAACATACAACATACACCCCTCCCTGCAGTTTTTAAAGGTATTTTTTACACGTGTAGATGTGTTAATTCGTCCGCACACCCAGGGCCGTCTCTTCCATTGGGCCAGGTAGTCCAGTGCCCGGGGGCCCTCGAGCACAGGGGGGCCCCTGAGGGCCCGGGGATCTGCCTGCCCGGCCCAATGGATTCTCTCACCGCCGCAGGCCAGACAGACACAGTTCTTTCCGCCCTGCCTGCGCAGCTGCGCTTAGTTACTTGTCCCGGACTCCCGGGCTGCGCAGGCAGAGTGGTGCGGGCTGCGGCGGTCAGAGCGGGGCTTTACAGTTCACAGCACAGGCAGGGCGGCGCCGCCTTTCTTCACTGCGGCACCGCCCTGCCTGCTCTTTGAACAGTAAAGCGCAGGCGCGGCAGTTGCTTAGAGCAGGGGCCCTGCGCGGCAGCCCCTGCTATCGTTGTTATGCTGCGCCTGCAGTTTGCTATTCACAGCCCAGGCAGGGGGCGGCGCCGCCTTCCTTCACTGCGCCGCCGCCCTGCCTGCGCTGTGAACTCTAAAGCGCAGGCGCGGCAACAGAGGCAGCAGGTACTCCCGGCGGCCGGCGGGCGGTTCTTCTCCACCCCCCGCCGGGCCGTGGGAAAATGTAGTTTTAGTGCGGGCCGCGCGCAGCCACGGCCGCACACTGACTAGTTGCACCTCAAAAAATTAAATTTAAAAAGAAAAAAAAAAAAGGTCCCGCCTCCACAGCCCCTTCCTTACAACAGCCGGGCACCAGCGTCCAGCCACCATTTCAGAGGCGCAGCAGGATGGGCACCAGGCCAGCCACAGCACGAGGTAGGGCCCCGGGAGTTGGGGGGGACAGTAACTTGATGTCACTGTCCACCACCTATAGGACCATGTCATTGTCTTGTCCCCAACTCGTTTGGCCATGTCACAGTGACATGGCCAAATGTTGTGGGGAACAGTGACATGGCCATATGGGTGGGAGACAGTGACATGACTATCATGTAATTTGCTTGTGGCCAGCCAGCCAAACCTGACCCGTGTCACTGTCCCGCAGAGTCCCCCTTTAATTTTTATATAGTAATGGCTGGGCCATAGCATTTACTATACGATAACAGAGACTCTGGGGGACAGTGGCACGGATCAGGATGGCTGGGTGGCCAAAGCAAAAAGTTACATGACTTAGTTTTGTGCCCATCCTTTGCCACAGGCCCGTCCATGCAGCAGCTCCTAAGTTTTTATAAAATGCTGCGTAGCCAGGTCTGGGGACACAGGATGGCTGGGTCATGACCCTTATAGCCCCTCCATCATGTGGTCAGCCATCCTGTGTCCCAGACACAGGATGGCATTTTATTTTAACTTAGGAGCTGCTGCGTGGTCTTTGGTTGGGGGGCCCAGTGCACAGCTCTGCCCAGGGGCCATAATTTCTTTTAAGACGGCCCTGCGGCAAAACCCCATAAGTAATACAAATGTCTAATCATCCCCAAAAACACTTCTTAGTTGAGAAGACATTGCCCTCCTAGCTTCTGAGACTGATTCAGGCCAATCAATTCAATGGTTTCATTCTTCCTCCAAATCCTTCTTCATTGATTAGGGACAAGACTCCCCTGGAGATCAAATGATGCAACCCATTGTGGACTCCCGCCCCAGAAAATTTTAAGCCTCAAATTGTGCAATTTGTGTCCAGCCCTGGACTCCTTTTTGACACTACTTAACCTCACGAAATCACCTTTTTCAAAAACTGATTTTTTAGAGAAATTTGAAGCTCTCCTGATTGGGCCCACTAACGGTGAGAGCCAGTGCTGCCGTCAACCATCTGTTAACACGGAGGTCCAGCTGCCAGGGCCAGACTTACACCTATCTGAAATGTATACGGATAATAAAAGGTATTTTTGTAACCTATCAATTCACCTGTGGTGACTACAAAATTGCTGTAAACCAAATTTAACTGCAAAGTTTGATTATTCAACAAAGCTTGACTGACCAAAAGTGAAAAAAAAAACACCTGTCTGAAATTGTATATGGGATTTAAAATTTTAAGGTATTTTTTTGGCACCTATCATTCACCTGTGGTGACTACTAAATTGCTGTATTCAAATTTAACTACAAAGTAGCTCTTTTGAACAAAGCTTGACTGACCAAAAGTGAAAAAAAACACCTGTCTGAAATGTATACGGATATTAAAAGGTATTTTTGGCCACCTATCAGTACACCCTGGTGGACTACAAAGTTGCTGGATTCAAATTTAACTGCAAGGTGCTCTATCAAACACAGCTGGCCAGCGCCCAAAGTGAAAAAAAAACACACGTATCTGAAATGTTCTGAATAATAAAAGGTATTTTTTGGCACCTATCAACCTGTTGTTGACTACAAAGTTGCTGGATTCAAATTTAACTGCAAAGTAGATCTATCAACAAAGCTTGACTGACCAAAAGTGAAAAAAAACACGTATCTGAAATGTATTCGGCTAATAAAAGGTATTTTTGGCACCTTTCAATTCACCTGTGGTGACTACAAAATTGCTGTATTCACATTTAAGTGCAAGGTACCTCAATGAACAAAGCTGTACTGCGCCAAAGTGAAAAAACACGTATCTGTAATGTATTCGAATAATGAAAGGATTTTTGGCACCTATCAACCTGTGCTGACTACAAATTGCTGGATTCAAATTTAACTGCAAGGTGGCTATATCAACAAAGCTGGAATGGGCAAAATTGAAAAAGAACACCTATCTGAAATGTATACTGATAAAAAAAGCGGGTTTTGCACCTAACAAAGGGGACCTGCAGTTAAACTAGAAAAGATGTGTTTCCTAATATAAGTTCAGGCTGCCCAATACCCAGGAAATTTTTTCAATAGAAAAACTGTTAATAATAAGGCTATTGCAGTGCAATGTCTACACTAAGTCTTGGTGAACTTTATCCAGTATTCTTTAAAGAGCTTGTCTGTGTTCGGCCGCGGGACCTCCCCTCCCCCCTCGCAACTTTACAGCGGTAGATGCTCCTTTAAAATTCTCTACCTAACTACAAAAAAATCTTCAAATCTTGATCTAACTAAGTTGTAAGGACGACAGCTAACAGTAGAGCTTTCTCTGTGAAGAAATAGAAATAATTTCGCTGAGCTGTTTGGACACAGGCAGGGGCGCACTCCTACTGCTCTGAGACGCTGACAGACACTGATCATGAACAGGAAGGGCTTGTTCTATGTGAAACGAAGTCATGTGATTTTTCCAGCCAATCGCAACCATACACATCCCAGTCATGACGTCGCACCCCCAGCTCACCCTGCTCTATTCTGTAAGCTGATTTGCTGGCCGCCAAAATGACAGGAAGCGCCGAAAATGGCGCGATATTAATAGATGATGCTCAGATTTTAACCTAAATTATCGCGTTGATCTAAAAATCCGATCAACATAAAACTGTGCCGATTTCAACTTTGTCGATAATAATCGCTAAACTATTTAAAGGGGGGTTTTAAAGTAAAAAAAAAAAAAAAAAAGTTTAAATCACCCATCTTTTTCCATTTTACAAATAAAAAATAAAATAGTTACACATAATTGGTATCGCCGTGTCCGTAGAAGTTCAATCTATTAAACTATAACATCATTTATCCTGTACACTGAAAGGAGAAAAAAATTCCAGCGTACACAGGCGCTCTGCACACATATAAGTGATTGCAGTTCAGTTACATCCAGTGACTCACAAGTGATGTTTTTTTCTGATTACTCATGGACTTTCCCTTTTCTTCTCCATCCGGTCCAGTCCGCCATGATGTTTTCTACCGGTCACCACTCGTCCCTACACAATTTTCAAACAAATATCTTAGAATTCTCGCTTTTCCAGAACTTCTCTCAATGTACCTCACCTCTGTGCAAACTCCACATGGGTTGGAGAGCAGGTACAGGCCATAGCTTAGAGGCACAGTCTCCTAGTGGGGTAGGGAAAAACAGAGGAAGATTTTGCTATGGCCTGTACTCAGAATCATATTGTGCGTTTTGAATTATTATTAGAGGAATGGATCCAACACTGGCCCAACATAGTCCATAGGGGAATACTGTAAAATAAACAAACACTAATTAGCATTTGGCTGACAGCTATCTAAAGTGCCTAGGAAAGCGTAAATACTAAATATTGCCCTACCAATAGGTAGACCCTCCTTTAAGATAGGTAGCTACGAATAAGAAGGTTTCCAAAATAAGTTAGCCAAACCCATGCTAATAGATAGGCAGCCCAGCTCCCTAATCAGTTTCTAGGTAGGTAGGCTACCCATTATGTAGTAAGATGTAGGTAGGTAGGTAGGTAGATAGGACCAACAATAGGCAAGGCCCCAGTTCTGTACATAAAAAGGCTCTATGTAGGTTGTCAAGGCCCCAGGTAGGTAAGTATATACGCAGGTATGACCCGAAGTAGGTAGGTAGGCAGGCAAGGACAGAGGTAGGTAGCTGAGGCCCCAGAAAAGTAGGTAGGTAGTCCTACAGGGCCATAGGTAGAGGCTGTAGGTAGATGGGTAGGATGGCAAGGCCCTAGATAGATAGGTAAATGGGCATGACCTAGCTATATAGAAAAATACGTTTTTTTGGTTGTTTTTTTTAAACACGCTTTTTTAAATGCAGGTGCTTTTATACTTAACTCAAATTTTGTACAAATGTGAAGTTTGGGTTAATTAAAAAAATATGCATTAAAAAATGAATACATTTTTGGTTGCTTGTGTTTTTGATGCATTTTGAAAAATGAAATGCTTGAACACTTTCTTACAGTTGGCAATAGTTCTTGCTATCAATTTCAATAACTGACACTTGCAACATAATGCATCCCACCCTAAGACAGGTGCCATTTTGATGAGAATAATCAATGTTATTCAGAGCAATTGTCAGTGCTTTAAAAAGTGGATTCACATTTTGCATTTATCAACTTGCATTAAACAAAAACGCATGCAGTAGCGCGACATTTAGACTCAGACCCCCCCCAAAAAATGCATGCATGAACTCAAATTTTACCTGGATTCCAAACTGGAATTAATTAGTATATATTAATAAGTATGTGTTTTTTCAACATGTGTTTTTGATGCAGTTGAGAAATGCATGTAATAATGTATCCAGTAACGCAATTTGTGGACCCAGTCTCATTGTTAAGGGTGATTAGTGTACAGACTGTAACCAGTATAACAGCTTTATATAGAAAATACAAGGAAATAGTTACAATTATAAAATTCAGTATATTTCACAACCAAACATAGCTACCTAAAATAGGATTCAATGCTTTACAATTGTAGATGTAAATGCAGATGAGAGATACTGGCTTGGCTAAAATCCCTTTTGCTTTCTCAAGACTCGGTGGGTCAAAAGCAAATTGAGGATATGTTACATCCAACAGAGGGCGCTTTGGGCTTCTCAGCCCCTTTCCCATAATGCCTTGTGATATACAATTGTAAATGGGAAGGGTGCGTTATTTTAAATCTAGTTAAAATGAAAAGAGAAGAGCATAAATGCAATTTATACAGTCTTTTTTTTATCAACATATACTAGTAAATTTCAGTTTATAGTAAATTCCCTGATGTAAAATAATAGAAGTAGGTGTGGCCTCAACAAACTCTGTATATGAAAAAAAATCCTTTTCTGTTTACTGTTGGTGAGTGAGATAGTCGTGGTAGAAATCACGTCAAAGCTGAAAGGAACAGACGCACAGACTTGTGATTGAAAAACAAATTGAATCCCCCTTAGAAGGGATTTCTTATATAAATGCAAATTTCAATTACTATTATAGAATAATAAGTGGAAACTATTACAACACAGCAGTAATAAACAGAATGCCAAAGCTTATTCATGTATAGTAAATAATTCAAGATCAGTTATGAAGCCTTATTACCACTGAGCAGATATTTCAAGAAAGCAACTTCCTTCTGACGCTATCCTTTTGGTGGTGTGCTTGCAAATATTGCAGCAAATAGATAAATCTCTTAGAATGATTTATTACATTATGTTCCAAAATATATTAATTCTGTGTGGGGCCTAGCCAAGCAGTAAGTGAGCAATGTTCCCATTTGACACTTAGCCTGCCTTCAGCAGATGCAATTTTCTTATTATCTAATATACAGTATCTCACATAAGTTAGTACACCCCTCACATTTTTATAAATATTGTATTTTTTCATGGGACAAAACTGAGATATGACACTTTGATACAATGTAAAGTAATCAGTGTACAGCTGGTATAACATTGTAAATTTATTGTACCTTAAAATAACTCAACACAGCCATCTTGTCTAAACCGCTGGCAACAAAAGTGACAAATTGAGAATGGACAAATTGTGCCCAAAGTGTGTGGCGACCATTTTGTTCCAACACTGCCTTTATACATAGTTTGGACATGGAGTTCACTAGAGCTTTCAGAATCCAATATATTTAGGACTGCAAACAATTCCTTACGTTGTAACTGGGTTTATTGTTCCATTAAATATCAAGTATATGTTTCACATAGGGCTATGCATACATCTCATTTGTATATAGCACGAAGTAATTCACACTCTGCGGTATTACAAGATTGTGCAGTCTTCCTCCGGGAGTACAAATACTTATGCTCCGGGGCATCCAGCCTGCCATCCGCTGTAAAAATGCCTAATGACTGCATACAAATAGCTCACAAACAAAACAAACTCGAGGCTTATCTTTCAATGTGCAATATATCACTTTTACTTTTACTTATGAACGTATGCTGTATAACTTCTAGACCATACAGTCCCGATACAGTCTATTATCGTATGTACAATCAAAAAGATGGGCAATACTTAACTGCATATCAGCTTAAAGGTAAATCATGTCGGATCACCACACACCACACTGCGCATGCCTGATGAAGGAAACGGTGTGTTCCGAAACGTCGCTCGCTTGGTAGCGTGGAGTGTGGACACGCCTCTGTCAGCTCCTTGCTGGATCCGACATGATTTACCTTTAAGCTGATATGCAGCTAAGTATTGCCCATCTTTTTGATTGTACATACGATTATAGACTGTATCGGGACTGCATGGTCTAGAAGTTATACAGCATACGTTCATAAGCACAAGTAAAAGTGATATATTGCACATTGAAAGATAAGACTCGAGTTTGTTTTGTTTGTGAGCTGAAGGGGAAGACAAGGAGGATACTTTATTTAGGCTACACCTGGGCAATAATGAAAATCTGTTGCAAGTTTAATTGTGGCAATCTATTGTGATTTTGATGCATACAAATAGCAACATTTTTACTTATCTCCTGCCGTATGGTTCCTGCTTCTGGATACCTTCGATCTCAGGCAGAACTAACTACGTCCTCTCAGTACAGTGGGGAGATACTGCACCTGCGCGACGTTTCGGGGTCCACCCCCTTTGTCAAGCTCGCAGGAGGTAAGGGAATAGATCACTTAAATAGCATATTAGCTTCTGACGTAACAAATTAACCCTAAGTTTTCCAATGTATTTATTTATTAAGACTTACAAAGCCTTACCACCAAACTACCTCTATGTCTTAACCTAACTACCTTAAGTCACTTTAAAATACCTCCTATCTTTATCTCCCTACTTACATTCTCTAACCTTTACAAAAAGCGCACTCCACTGACAGTCCTCATTCAGACCTGCCGGACTCAAAGCTTCCAACTGCCTTATCCAGTAGACCTCTCTTTGTAATAAGCTTCTTTTAATATCTTCTCTATTATTTCCTTCTATTTGTTGCAAAACGCACAACCTTAGCTCACTAGAATTATGACGAGACTCAAAAAAATGTCTGGCTACAGTAGTTTCTCCATATTTTTTACTTGTAGCACTTATCGTATCTTTCTTTAAATCTTTAAAAAAGAGTTCACAAAAATAGCAATTGACATTGGTAATAAGTCTAGAATTGAATTTAGAACCAAGAAACCACGTTTTGAAACAACCAGCAGCAATATAGATTTTGTGTCGGTATATGATAATCATACTGGCATCATCAAGGACGCGATTCGTAAATCGTGGAAAATCCTGCAAATTGACCCTCAATATGGAAAACTGTTCATTGACCAACCTAGATTTGTATACCGTAAAGGTCGACAATAGGGAATATGATAGTACACTCAGATCTCAAGCAGAGACAAACATGACAAAGTTATTTAAGAACTAAGGAAAATGGTACATTCCCTTGTCTAAGTTGCCAAACCTGCTCAGGCATAATTAAAGGAGGCACTATAAACCATCCCACTAAAGGTCATGCCATACATATTAAAGGCTACTTTACGTGTAGTTCGGCCAATGTTGTATATTTATTAAAATGCCTGTGTGGGAAAGTCTACGTAGGTCAAACTACTAGACAGATAAAGGTTAGGATTAATGAACATCGTTCCCAAATTCGTTTGTACAAAACTAAACAAGATTTAAAGAAAGATACGTTAAGTGCTACAAGTAAAAAATTTGGAGAAACTACCGTAGCCAGACATTTTTTTGAGTTTCGTCATAATTCTAGTGAGCTAAGGTGGTGCGTTTTGCAACAAATAGAAGGAAATAATAAAGACGATATTAAAATATGCTTATTACAAAGAGAGGTATACTGGATAAGGCAGTTGGAAGCTTTGAGTCCGGCAGGTCTGAACAAGAACTGTCAGTGGAGTGCGTTTTTGTAAAGGTTAGAGAATGTAAGTAGGGAGATAAAGATAGGAGGTATTTTAAAGTGACTGAAGGTAGTAAGGTTAAGACATAGAGGTAGTTTGGTGGTAAGGCTTTGTAAGTCTTAATAAATAAATACATTGGAAAACTTAGGGTTAATTTGTTACGTCAGAAGCTAATATGCTATTTAAGTGATCTATTCACTTACCTCCTGCGAGCTTGACAAAGGGGGGTGGACCCCGAAACGTCGCGCAGGCGCAGTATCTCTCTACTGTGCTGAGAAGACGTAGCGAGTTCTGCCTGAGATCAAAGGAATCCACGAGCAGGAACCATATGGCGGGAGATAAGTTAAAATGTTGCTATTTGTATGCAGTCATTAGGCATTTTTACAGCGGATGGCAGGCTGGATGCCCCGGAGCATAAGTATTTGTACTCCCGGAGGAAGACTGCACAATCTTGTAATACCGCAGAGTGTGAATTATTTCGTGCTATATAAAAATGAGATGTATGCATAGCCCTATGTGAAATATATGCTTGATATTTAATGGAACAATAAACCCAGTTACAACGTAAGGAATTGTTTGCAGTCCTAAATATATTGGATTCTCAATGTGACGCAGGTGGGCCGCCTGCAGAGGATTGCTGACTGCGCTGTTCAGCCATTTAGGTACTTCTTTGTTTATTAAGTTCACTAGAGCTTCACAGGTTGCAGCCACTGGAATCATTTTCCACTCCTCTATGATGACATCACGGAGCTGATGGAGGTTAGAAACCTTGCACTTTTTTCCACCTTATTTTTGGGGAAATTCCCCAAAATTTGGGCTCAATAGGGTTTAGGTCTGGAGACAGTTGGCGCCCTTAGCCCCTTTTTATCCCTTTTCTTTAGAAAAAAGGCAGGGCCCTTTTGGGGGTATTTTTTGGGGGGTTAATTTTTCATGTTGGAAAAAAATTCCCTGTCCCCCCAGTTTCAAAAAGAGAGGGAATATTTTTCTGTTCAGTATGTCACAGTAAATGTTGGCATTAGGGTTTTTACCCAATTTAAAATGTAGTTTCCCCTACAGTCAGCGGTAAAGCATCCCCCAAAACCATAAACACTCCCACAACCATGTTTAATTTTGTAGGCAAAAACACCCCTTTGTCTTTGTCCCTCCTAAACCGGGTTGCTGCCCCATACGCTTTGGACCCCAACTAAACCCAAAATAAATTTATTTGGCCCTCATCAGCCCAAAGGGGCAGGGTTTCCCAGTAACCCATGTGCTTAGTAAAGTTTCATCTTTACCCAAACTGGGGCTTCATTTTTAAAAGAAGAGGCGTCCGTCTAGGACGACAGCTATGCAGAACAATTTGGGCCTTGTGTGGCGTATGAGCACTGACATGCCCACTCCCCACCTCTTTACCCCTCTTTTCAATGTGGCAGCTTTCGAAATTCTTTTTTTTAAATAGCAATTCGGGATTAATGCTGAGCATTTTTGCATCAACTTCTTTGGTCGCCATAGAGGGGCCTGTTTTGATTTGGAAACCCTTTTGGTTTTTTGATAAAACGGGTTTGGGCCCAAACCATGTTTGCAGCTCAGTTTCAGGGGGGTTGGCAAACTTCTTAAAACTTGGCCACCCTTTATGTAGAATAGAATTTTTTTTTTCAGACCTTTCGAAGTTTTTTGCTGTTGGGTGACATGTTAAACTTCGGGAAAACCCAGAATAAGAGAGTGTAAAAAGCAAATTACAGAAAAATTTAAAACAAAAACTGCCCCCCAATTAACTTCTGAGTGCTTTTTAATGCAAAGGGAAGTAATGCACTGGGGGGGGGAAAAAGGGAAAATTGGGAAAATTTTGTTTTTTTTCATTTTAGCAGTTACCTCATTTTTGGGTTGCCGGGGGTTTTAAAAATATTGAGTTTTAAATTTTAAATTGTTGGGGCACCCCAAAAATTTCCCCTGTTATAAAAGGTGTATTACAGTGAAAATTTGTATAAAAAGTGTCAAATCTTTCAGTGTTTTTCCCATGAAAAGATATAATACAATATTTACAAATATGCGAAAGGTGTGCTCACTTTTGTGAGATAAAACGTGTGTCCTGTGTATTTATTTTTATTTTTTTACCAAAATACTCCCACCATGTGGTTGGATGACCACTGAATACATTAAAAGGAAAATTTTTATATGTGGGTCAATTTAAAAGGGGGCCTTTGGGAAACCCAAATTTTTCGATACAGAGGGGGCAACCCTTTTGGCATACCCCCAGTTGGGAGGTGGAGGTTGAGGGGAGGGAAAAGGGGTGGTTTCCCCCAAACCATTCCCTAGTTTAGTGGAGAGCACCTCCAACTAAACTATGGGAATGTGGTGGTACCAAAATTGGGGGGGAGGAGGGGGAAGCCATCTCCTCCCAAAATCATTCCCCCGGGACCCCCTTTTTTCCTGCCCCCAGCAGTACGGTATGGTTTTTATAAATGTTTGCAAGGGCATTGCCCCGGCCGAAAATTGTCCTTTTTAAATGGGTGCATTTTTATTTCAGTCACTTTTCTGGGAAGGGGGATTTTTTTTTGTAAATTATAAAAAGGGGGTTTAACTTTTTTATTATTTAAAGGGTTTAAAAGTTTTAGAAAAAAACCTAGCTGCTTGCTGTCCACTCTGGTTTTCATGGCAGCAGAAGACGCAGTGAAGGCTTCCATGACTGCTATCTTACTGCTTTCCCGGGGTTTTTTAAAAACCATGTTTTTTCTTTTTTTAGTTAAAAAACAAAGGGGCCCTGTTATCGCCCAAAAAAGTTTTGGGGGAAAAAATAAATTTTTTTAAATTATTAGTTTTTTTGGGTGCCCTTTATCAAAATTTTTGGGTTTTCAGTTGACCCCCCCAGGGGTGCCTAAGGAAATAGGGGGTCCCTTTTTGGGTTTGGGTTGGGTTTTAAAAAAAAAATCACCCCAACCCTTTTTTTTTTTTTTTTTATTTTTTTTTTGTTTTTATTTTTTTTTTTTTTAAATTTTTTTTATTTATTTTTTATTCTAAATATAAATTTAATTTTTTTGAAGAAAAACCCTATACCAAAAGGGGCCCCCAAAGTGGGGCGGGGGATTTTTGGGTCCCACAACAATTTTGGGTTTTTTTTTTTGGTTTTGGGGTTTTAAAAAAAAACCCTTTAAGTTTTCCCGGGGGTAAACAGGGGCCAAATAGGGCCCCTGACCCCCCACCCGGGGTTTCCCCCTTTCCGGTTTTTTGTAGAAAACTGCTTGCAGGGTTTTTCGGGTTAAGGGTTTTTTTTACTTTGGGAAAAGGGGTTGGGTTTCCATTTTGTTTCAAAAAAAAGGGGGGTTTTGGGCCCAGGGGGTTTTTTTTAAAGAAACCCAAAATTTTTTTTTTAAATGGGGGGGGAAAAAAAAAAATTTTTTTAAAATTTTTTTAAGGGTGGGGGGGGAAACAATTTTTTTAAATTTTTCCAAAATTCCCCGTCCTGGGTACGGGGAAAAAAATCCCCAAAAATTTTTTAAATTTTTTTAAAATTTTTTAAAAAAAAAAAAATTTCCCCCAAAAAAAAAATTTTTTTTGGAAAAAAAAAAAAAGGGGGGGAAAAAGTTTTTTAAAAAAAAGGGGGGGTTTGGGGGGGCCCAAAGGGGAAAGGGGAAAAGGCCCCCTCCCCCCCCGGGAAAACCCTTTAAAAAATTTTTTTTAGTTTTGGGGTTTTTTTTTTTGGGGGGAGGGAAAAGGGAAGGGGGGGGAAAAATTTTTTTAAAAATTTTTTTTGGGTTTTTTGGGGTTTTTTTTAAACCCCCCGGGGTTTCAAATTTAAAAAAGGGGGTGGGGTTTGAAAAAAAAAAAAAAATTAAAATTTTTTTTTTAAAAATTTTTTTTTTAAAAATTTTTTTTTTTTTGGGGGGAAAAAAAACCCAAGGGGGGGGGGGGGTTTTTTCCCCCGGGGGGGGGGGGGGCAGGGGTTTTTTTCGGTTTGGGGGCCCCCTTGCCTTTTGTTTGGGGGGGGGTGGCCCCCCCAAAAAGGGGGGTTTTAAGTGGGGGGGGGGGCCCTTTTCGGGGTTTTTTTGGGTTTGAAAAAAGGGGGTTTTTTGGGGCTTTTCCCTTTTGGGGGTTTGGGGGGGGGGGGGCCCGGGGGGAAAAAAAAGGGGAAAGGTTTTGGGGGGGGGTTTTTGGGGTTTTGGGGGGGTTTTGGGATTGGGGGGGGGGAAAGGGGTTACTGGGGGGGGGGAACCCAAAAAAAACCCCCCCTCGAGAAAAAGGGGAAAGGGGGCCCCCGGGAAAAAGGGCCCGGGGGGGGGGGCCAATTTTTTTCCTTTAGGGGGGGGGGGAAAAAACCCCCAAAAGACAGGGGGTTTTTTCCCCCGGGGGCCCTCCTTTGGGGGGGGGGGGCCCCCCAGGGGCCCCGGGGGGTTTTGGGGGGGGAAAGAGGGGGGGGCCCCAAAGGGGGAGGGAATTAAAAAAGGGGGGGCCCCCTTCCCCCCCCCTTATTTTTAGGCCCGGGGGGCCCCCATTTGGGGTTTGGGGGGGGGCCCAATTTACCCCCAAAAAAGGGGAAAGGGGAAACCCCCGGGAAGGGGGGAAAAAAAATTTAAATTTTGGGGCCGGGACCGGGGCCCCTTTCTTTAAAGGGGGGGGGCCCCCGGGGGGGGTTTTTTTCGGGGGGAAAATTTGGGGGGGTTTTTGGGGGTTGGAAAAAGGGGGAAAAGGGAGGAGGGGGGGCCCCCAAAAATTTCCCTGGGGTTTTGGATTTGGGGGGGGGGGGGGGGGAAAAAAACCCCGGGGGGGGGGCGGGGCCCCCCCAAAGGGGGGGGGGGGGGAATTGGGGAGGCCCCCGGGGAGAAATTTTGGGGGGGAGGACCGGGGGTTTTTTTTAAAGGGTGGGGGGGGGGGGGGCCCCCTTGGGGAAAAGGGGGGCCCCCAAAAAATTTTTTTGGGGCGCCCCCCGGGGGAAGGGGGGGCCCCCCCCCGGGGGAAAGGGGAAAATTTTGGGGGGAAAAAAAGGGGGGGTTTCCCCCCCCTTTTTTAAAAGGGTTTTTTCCAAAACCCCCAAAAAAATGGGGGGGGGGGGGGTTGGGGGGTTTGGGTGGTTGTTGTTGGGGGGGTGGAAAGGGGTTTAAAAAAGGAAAATTGGGGGGGGCCCCTGGTTTTGGAAAAAATTTTCAAAGGGGATTTCCGGGGAAAAACCCCGGGCCCCCCCCTTTTGGCAGGGGGGGCCCGGGGAAAAATTTAAAGGCCCCCTTTAATGGGGGGGGGCCCCCCCCCCCAGGGGGGGGGTTTTGGGCCCGGGGGGGGTTTTTTTAAAAAATTTTGGCCGGGGGGGGAAAAAAAAAGGGGGGGGGGCCCCCGTTTCCTTTTTTTTTGGGAAAACCCTTTTAAAAAAATTTTATTTTCGGGGGGCCCCTTTTAAGTTTTCGGTTTTTTTTAAGGGGGTTTTGGGGGAAAAAAAGGGGTTTTTTAAAGGGGGGGGGGAAAAGGGTTTTTTTTGGGGGTTTAAAAGGGGGAAGGGGTTTAAAATTTGGGGGGTGGGGGGTTTTTTTGGGGGTTTTGGGGGGGGAAGGGGGGGGGGTTTTGGGGAAAAAAAAAGGGGGGAAAATTAATTTTTCCCCCCGGGGGTTTAACCCCCCCTTTTTCATTTTTTGGGGGAAAAAAAGGGGCCCCCTGGGGGAAATTTTTTAATTTGGGGGCCCGGGGGGTTTTGGAAAATGGGGCCCCCCCAAAAAGGGGGGGGGGTTTGGGGGGTTTTTTGGGGGTAAAACCGGGGGGGGGAAATTTTTTGGGGGGGGGAAAAAAAGGGACTTTTTTCGGAAAAGGCCCTTTTTTGGGAAAATTTTTGGGGGGGGGCCCAAACCCGGGGCCCCGGGGGTTTTGATTTTTGGGTTTTTCCCCCGTTTATGGGAAAGGGGCCGGGGGGGGGGCCCTTTTTTTTTAAAGGGGGGAAAATTTTTTGGGGGAACCCAGGGGGTTTTTGGGGGGGGGCCCCCTTTCCCGGGGTGGCCTTTCAAAGAAAACCCCTTTTTTAAAAAAAAAAAAGGGGCCCCTTTTTGTTTTTCCCCTTTGGTTTTTAAAAGGGGGGTTTTTCCCGCCAAAAAAAAACCCCCGGGGGGGCCCAAAAAAAATTTTAAAGACGGGGTTTTTTAAATTTTCCCCAAATTTTCCCCGGGTTTTTTCCCCTCGGGGCCCCCCCGGGGACCAAAAAGGGGTTTTTTTTAAGAAAATTAAGGGTTAAAGGGGGAAAGGGGGGAAAAGGGTCCCCCCCCCAAAACTTTGGGGATTTTTAATTTAAGGAAAATTTTTTTCCCTTTTCTTTCTTTTTTGGAAACCTTGGAGAAACCCCGGGGGTGGTTTTGGGGATTTTTGGGGGGAATTAAAAACCCCAAGGGGGGGGGGTTTAAATTTGGGGCGGTCCCTTGAAAAAGGGGCCCCCCCCTTTTGGTTTTTGGGGGGGGGGAAAAAAAGGGGCGGGCCCCCCGGGGGGGGGGTTTTTTAAACCCCCGGGGCCCCCAAAAGCCCGGGGGGGGGAAACTATGTCATTTTTTGGGGGGGGGCGGGGGAAAGGGGGTGGGGGGCGGGGGGGGGGGGGGCCCCCGGGGGGGAAAATTTTTTTCGCCCCCCAGAAAAATTTTTTTTTTGGGAAAAGGGGGGTTTTTTTAATCCCCCTTTGGGGGTTTTTCCCCTTTTTGGGGGGGGGGGGTTTTAGTAAAAGGGAGGGTCGGGGGGAAAAAGGGGGAGGGGGGGGGGAAAAGAAAAAAATTTTTGGGGCCCTTTTCAAAAATGGCCCCCCCCCCCCCCCCGGGAAAAACCCCATTTTTTTTTCCTGGGGCCCAAAGGGGTTTTAACCCCGAGGGGGGGGGGGGGAAAAAAAAAAAAAAGGGGGGGGCCCCCCCCCCCCCAAAAAGGGGCTCCCCCCCTAGGAAAAAGGGGCCAAAAAAATTTTTTTTTAAAAAAATTTTTAATTTTTCCCGGGCAAAGGGGTTTGGGTTTGGGCGGGGTTTTTGGGGGAAAAAAAATGGGTAAAGGGGAGGCCCTAAAAATTTTTGGGGGAAAAAATTATTGGGGAAAAAGGGGGGGGGGTTTTTTCCCCATTTTAAAAAAACTTTTTGGGGGAAATTCTTGGGGGCCCAAAAAAAAAGGGGGGGGGGAAAAAAAAAGGGGGGGGGAAAAAAAAGGGGGGGGGGGGGAAAAGGGGGGGCCCCCCCTTTTGAAGGGGGTTTTTGGAACAATTTTTTTTGAAAAAGGGGGGGAAATTTCCACCCAGTTTTTTGGAGGGGGGCGGGGGTTTTTGGGGGGGAAGGGGGGGAAAAGGGGGTTTTTCCCGGGGGGGGGTTTTTTGGGGGGGGGAAAAGGGGGGGGGGGAAAATTTAAAAGGGGGGGTTTTTTGGGGGGGGGGGGTTTAAAAGGGGGGTTTTAAAGGGGGGGGGAAAAATTTGAGGGGGGGGGGGGGTTTAAAATTTAAGGGGGGTTTTTGGGGGGGGGGATTTTTTTGGGGGGGGGTTTTTTTAGGTTGGGGGGAGTTTTCCCCGGGGGGGGGGGTTTTTTTTGGGGGGAAAAAAAAAAATTTTTGGGGGAAAAAAAGGGGTTTTCGTTTTTTGGGGGTTTTTTTTAAAAAAAAGGGGGTTTAAAAAGGGGGTTAAAGGTTTTTTTTTTTTTAAAAAAAATTTTTTCCCAAAAGGGGGGTTTGGGGTGGGGGTTTTTTGGGGGTGGGGGGGAAAAAAAAAATTTTTTATTGGAAAAAGGGGGGGGGAAAATTTCCCAGGAAGGGGGGGTTTTCTGGTGGGGTGGGCCCCTTTTTAAAATTTTAAATGGGGGGAAAACTTTTTTTTAAAGGGGGGTTTTAATTTAAAAGGGGAAAAAGGGGTTTTTAAAAAAAGGGGGGAAAGGGGGGGGGGTGGGGTTTTTTTTTTAAAAAAATGGCGGGGGGTGTTCGGGGTTTGGGGGGGGCCTTGCTTTTTAAATGGTTGGGGGGGGGGTTTAAAAAAATTTTTGGGGGGGGTTTTTCCCCCCCGGGGGGGGTTTTTTGGGGGGGCCCCCCCCCGGGGGGGGTGGGGGGGGGGTTTCCCGGGGGGGGGGTGGGGGGGGGGGGAAAAAAACATAAAAAGGTGGGGTGGGGGGGGGGGGGCATTTTTGGGGGCCCGGGGGGATTTGGGGTTTTTTTTCGGAAAATTTCTTTTTTTTGGGGGGGGGTTTTTCCCATTTTAGGGGGGGGGTTTGGGGTTTTAAAGGGGGGTTTGGGGGGTTTGTTTGGGCTTTTTTTTGGATTTTTCCCGGGGGGGGGGGTGGGGTTTTTTTTTTTTTTGGGGGGGCGGGCGGGGGGGAAAAAATTTTTTTTTTAAAGTTTTTTTTTTTTTAAAAAAAAAATTTTTTATTTTTTAAAAAAGGGGGGGGGGTTTTTTTTTGGGGGGTTTACAAAGGGAAACCCCTTTTTTTTGGGGGGGGTTTTTTTTTCCCCGGGGGGTTTTTAAAAGGGGAAAACCCTAAAAAGGGGGGGAATTTTTCTTAAATTTTGGGGGTTTTCCCCCCCCAAAAAATTTTTTTTTTTTTTTAAAAATAAATTTTTTAAATTTTTTAAAAAAAATTTTAAAATTTTTTTTTTTGGGGGGGGAAATTTTAAAAAAAAAGGGGGGGAAAAAAAAAAATTTTGGTTTTTTTTTAAAAAAAATTTTTTTGTTTTTTTTTTTTGTTTAATTGGGGGGGGAAAAAAAAAAAAAATTTTTTTTTGGGTTTTTAAAAAAAAAAGGGGGGGGGGGGAAAAAAATTAAAAATTTGAAAAAAAAATTTTCCCTTTTTTTTTGGAAATAAATTTTTAAAAAAAAAAATTTTTTTTTTGGGAAAAAGGGGGGAAAAAAATGGTTTTAAAATTCACAAAAACATTTTTATAAAAAAAAAAAATAAAAAGTTGGGGGGGTTTTTTTTTTTTTTTTCTAAATTTTTTTTAAAAAATTTTAAAAAAAAAAACCCCCAAAAAAAAGGGGGGGTTAAAAAAAAAAATTTTTTTTTTTTTAAAAAAGGGGGGGGGGGGAAAAATTTAAAAAAAAAAATTTTAAAAAGGAAAAAATAAATTTTTTTTTGGGGGGGGGAAAAAAAAATTTTTTTTTAAAAAAAAAAAAAAAATTTGGGGGGAAAAGGGGGTTTTTTTTAAAAAAAAATTTTTTAAAAAAAAAAAAAAGGGGGGGGGGGGGAGGGTAAGAAAAATTTTTTTTGGGAAATTTTTGGGGGGGGGTTTAAAAAGGGGGTTTTTTTTTTAAAAAAAAAAAAATTTTTTAAAAAAATTTTTTTTTTTTTTTTTTTTTGGGGTTTTTTTTTTTTTTTTTTTTTTTTTTTTTTTTTTTTTAAAAAAATTTTTTTTTTAAAAAAATTTTTTTTTTTTTTTTTTTCCTTTTTTGGGTGGGGGTTTGTTTTATTAAAAATTTTCTTTTTTGGGGCCGAAATTTAAAAATTTTTGTTTTTGATTTTTTTTTAAAACTTTATTGGAAAAAAGGGGAAAAAAAATTTTTTAAAATTTTTTTAAAACCCCCTTTTTTTTAAAAAAAAAACCCCTTTCAAGTTGGGGGGAAAAAAGGGAAAAATTTAAAGGGAATTTATTTTTTTTAAAGAAAAAATAAGGGAAAAAAAAAAAAATTTTTTTTTTTTAAATTCCCCCCAAAAACCCCCACCAATTTTTTCCATTTGGGAAATTTTAAAAAACCACAAACCTTTTAATATGAGGTAAAAAAGGGGGTTTTTAAATTTTAAAAATTTTTTTCATTTTTTTTTTTTGAAAAAAACTTTTAAAAAATAAAATTTTATTTTCCCGTTTTTTTTTGGGTTTTTGTAAACAAAAATTCCCTTTTGTAAGGTGGGGAAGGGGGTTAAAAATAAAATAAAAACAAGATTCTTTTCAAGGATGGACATTCACAGAGAAGGTAAATGATTATGGTGTGAACTTTAATTCATTTTAGTCTTGACTAAGTATTTATTTTGTTTATAAGAAAGAAAAATCCTAGTTGAAAGAGAGGATAATTTGTTAGCACTTTCTGAGTAAACAGACCAGTTCTGCTTGTAGTCTAATGTTTGCTGTATTTTGCACAGAATATTTACAAATTGGTGATGTACTTGTTTCTAAAGCTATTATTGGAAAATAAGCCATCTAAAGAGAATTCTGAATCATTATATTATCCATTATATCACCCGCATTTCCTAAAAAAACTGCTGCAATGACTAAGAAGATGTGACTACAAAAATATATGTAATGTAATAACAGCCAGCAGCAACACTATTCACTATGCAGTGTGGAGAATGAAAAAGCATGTAATATGTTGGAAGCTAGGCTTCCACTGACCTCACCAATATCTTGGTTCGCCATTTGGAGTAAGTCTAAACATTTCAGCCAATAATATGAGTGTATGTGTAAGTGTTAATGTAATATGACTATTATCTCTGGTGTCCTTATTTTGTAAATACAATAGAAATAAATAGCCCTCATAATATTCCAGCCTTGTGGCTATTACTTGACTGTTTTTTAGGATAGTGCTTCTACTTTAGAATAAAAAAAGAATTACTCTTAAAAATTCTGGCATTTAGATGCAGACTTATTCTTCACACGTCATGCAATGACTGAACTGACCAAAAGTTTTTTATTTGTTTGATTTTTTTTATTATGGTTTAAGACTTTACATTAGCTTGTTTTGACTAGAGTTGGATGTCGTACTGTCTCGTTAGTTAACAATGCTAATTCGTTAGTTTCTCCATACATTCTATTCTCTCGCGCAAGGCATACTTGGCCCCATCCCCACTTGCCGCTAATGTTCATAAGCTCTTGCCTAGCGTGGTACAGGAATACTTAATTATTGTTACATGTTACTTTCTCAACACTGTAATCTTCCATCTAGTGTTGTAACTCATCTTACTGTCAAAAATGCTGTATCTTGCTTACTGTTGATTCACATGTAACACTCCCTTTACTTTTTTTTAAGCTTGTGCGAATGCTCAAATTTATTTATTTGTCTCTAACCTCAATAAAGCTTGGTTTTGAATACTGAAAAAAAAAAGAATCAAAAAAGTATCCCTCTTGGCTAGCCAGAAACATTGACTGTACTCATGTAACTTTAGAAAAGGCATAATGCACCTACAATTTAGCGCTATTTGGTCTTTATAAAGGTAACTTGCACATAGTGCACACTGCATTGTTCCCAAACTCAATCACTACAGAAGACCATTAGTTGGACCACTTGGGCACAGCTTACATTTGTGTTGTAGCCTGCATCACAGATTCTGTCACATTTTTACTGTAACGCAAAAGATAGTTTGGTGGAAGCTGATACACCCCATTGATTATGTCCACTGGAAATGGTCACAGCTTTCATTCTGCTTTTCTGCTCCTATGACATGATAGAAAAAAACTGAATTAATTTTTCATCAGAGTATTCTGTAGATAATACATGATATTGAGGCACCTGCTAGCTACAAAACTGATATGCCATCTTTAATTTTGTTGACAAAAAAAACAGAAAAAAGATAACAAAAAATGTACCAAGACTTTCCGCTAATGGTTGTACATATAAAATCTCATGAGAAGCATGAATAGGATTTGTACACTGTACAATGTCAATGATCTTTAAATTTAGCCTCTGCTTCTTTGGTTCCACATCCTGAAAAAATGGAATATGACATATTTTAGTGCAACCTTTAGTGAAAAATCTAGGATTATAGTCTTCTGTTCAGATATTTGATGTCATACATACCAACTTTTTAATCAGTAACTATGCAAAAACGCTTTAATCATTCAGCTAGAGATTACAGGCATCCATCTTGCGCTACTCGTGTGAAGCACTATCTGAAATCAACAGAAGCATTTACATATATTGAGATATGTGATAGATTGCAGACCTTACTAAAGTCACAGCAATGTATAAGGATGTTACATCTAAATCCATTCTTCAAGACTTACAAGACTATTTTACATGGAACTCTAAAGATCTAATAAAAATTTGTAGCATTTTATTATACTATTTTTGGGAGAGCACCTGTGAGCTACTAGCAATCTCATGGCTAGTCTATACTAATATAATTATATAATTTAAAAATCTTCAACTATATGATATAAAAAAAAAAACTCATAGGCAAAACTCCTGATTTTTGAGAAGAGAGAGCCTCACACTTTTATTCATGAAAGAAATATGATAAAATTTCATTCCTACAAACTGATTATATAGAGCACTGTAAGAGAGAAAACAGAGGACAGGTGCACCTCGCGTAACACTGTGAGGGTAAACAGCAGTAATGGGGAGGATAATGAAAACCGCTCACGTTTTGTGGTCGTAGAGGATGGTACAACTCATGTAGATGGCATCAAAAGATAGGTAGCGAGCAGCCTGGTTCCGTAAACATCTCAGGGAATCCACCGCACTTTAGCTGGTTCGCTTGGTATACAGTAACCTTCGTTCATCCAAGTATATTGGAGGAGGTATATAATACGGCCCTATATTGGTGCTCAAGCAGTAGGTATGCAAACCACAATAAAAATAGGTTTTTAGCTGAAGCTGACAAAATATGAACTGGGAAACATCCCAAATAAATTGTGTCAGTTTTCATTTCAGCAAGTAACAATCATTAAAATACATAAAATATAAAGCATGAAAGAAGAAAGAACAAAGGTACAAACACATTTTACAAGGGTACATTCCGCGCTTCCTCAGGTGCAATGAACAAAGCTTACAAAACAACATCATAAATTACTATTACATATAATGACATCATAATGTTAAAGGTTACAAGAAAAAAAACTTTATAAATGTGATATGTATAGTACATTAGAAAAGATATAAATAAACATAATGGTGCAGAAGCACAGATTCAAAAAACTGTGTGGAGTCATCTTGGCGGCTTCAAAAAGACAGAAATTTTTATACCAGATATGTCAAGGGAGGTACAGTGAGCCCTGACTGAAACCCAGCCCACTGTCCCTGCCTGCTTGACGTGCTGACCAAGGCGGAACATGGCAACTGTGCGACATTCACTGCGCTGCTAAAGTTCTGGGGCCATCAGGAGAAATAATAGTCAGACAGTCCAGGTCAATAACAAATTGGGAACGCCAAGCCACAAATCAGAACCGGAGAGTAAATGTAAACAAGCCGGGGTCAAAATTCAAACGGGAGCGAGGTACAAAATCAGAAGACAAGCCGGGGTCAGGAGAACAAGCCGAGGTCAGGTACACAGGTAAGCAAACAACAAACAATAGCACAGGTAGCAAGGCAGCCAGGAAAATATCACAGGTGCTGCACTCAGCCTTCAGGGAGTTTAAACGGGATTCCCGGACACCGCCCCAGCAGCCGATTAGAGCGGCCTCCAGGTCCTCCCATTGGCTGGTGCGACACGCCCCCTGTCTGGAGTGGCTGGGCCTCTGTAACTCACAGAGCTACCAGCAGACTGTCTATCCGGGTGGGGTCGCAATTCAGCTGCTGCAGAGTGTTGCTCCCTGCAAACTGATCGCCGTCTAGCCCTGACAAGATAATGGCAAATGCCATTCTTGAAGTCTTGAAGCCAGTAACTCTACATTTGCTTTTGACAAACGTAAGTCCCAGGCCAAGACATTCCAACATAGAAACAGGTCTCAAAGTCTGAATCACCGTCATTACCCATCTCTGATCCATGGACTGCAACATCTTCATTGGCGGCCTCGATGTCTCTGGAAGCTTTGGTACCAGCAGACTGTCTATGACGGTGGTGTCGCAATTTAGCTGCTACAGAGTGTTGCTCCCTGAAAACTGAGTGCCACCTAGCCCTGACAGTATCCCCCCTTTTAGGAGGGGCCACCGGACCCTTCCCTGGTCTGGAACTCCCTTATAAGGTGATCGGCATGGATGGATGTCGCCGGAACCCATGATCTCTTCTCAGGACCATAACCCATCCAGTGGACCAGGTACTGCAGTGACCTTTGGACTTTACGGGAATCCAAGATTCGGGCAACCTCGTATTCTAACTCCCCCTCAATACACACTGGAGGAGGAGGTCTAGAGAGCGGAGTCACAGGCTGGATATACCTCTTAAGAAGTGAGCGGTGAAATACATTGTGTATCCGGAGACAAGAGGGTAATTTGAGACGATATGTCACTGGATTAACCATCTCCTGAACCACATACGGACCTACATAACGCGGCGCGAGTTTACCAGAGGGAACCCTCAAACGCAGGTTTCGGGTGGATAACCATACCTTATCCCCAACAACGAACCCTCTAGAACAAAGACGCCGCCTATCAGAACTTTTCTTCTGGATGTTCTGGGTATGAACCAAGTTCTTCTGAACTTGGGCCCAGACTTTGCACAGATCTTTAATGATAACATCCACCCCGCTGTGATCAGACGTAGCACTGGAAAATGACATATGCCTTGGGTGAAAACCATAGTTGCAAAAGAATGGTGAGGTCCCAGACGAGCTACTATCCTGATTGTTAATGGCAAACTCTGTCAATGGTAAGTACTTTACCCAATCTGCCTGCAGATCAGAGACATAACAACGGAGTTTTTGTGTTACCATTTGATTTACCCTCTCTGTCTGCCCATTAGTCTCTGGGTGGAAGGCAGATGGCACAAGATGGCACATTTTACTGAAACGGTCAACTACCACCCAAATAACCATTTTGCCCTCTGAAGGAGGAAGATCCGTCATAAAATCCATGGAGATGTGAGTCCACGGACGTTCAGTTACAGGTAGCGGGCAAAGTTCACCAGGAGGACGAGTTCTGGGAACCTTAGCCTGAGCGCAGACTTCACAAGATGCTACATAGGCCTCAACATCACGAGGCAATGACGGCCACCAGTAAATATGAGAAATAAGCCTTTTTGTGCCAGACACTCCAGGATGCCCAGATAACACGGAATCATGGAATTCTTTTAATAATTGTAACCGGAACTGAGTGGGGACAAAGACCTTTGAAACAGGACAGTCAGCAGGTCTCATTTCCTGGTGGGTCTTGATCACAGTAGCCAAATCAGGGGAAATAGCTGAGACAACAGTCTCCTTGGGCAATATAGGTACTGGATCCTCCTGGGATGCTTGGCTGGCACAGAAGCTTCTAGATAGCGCATCAGTTTTAACATTTTTAGAACCTGGTCTGTAAGTAACAACAAGTTGAAGCGCGTAAAAAATAATGCCCAACGCGCCTGATGGGGATTTAACCTTTTAGCACTTTCTAAAAAGGTAAGGTTCTTATGATCAGTAAGAACCGTGACTTGATGCTGGGCACCTTCGAGGAAGTAGCGCCATTCCTTGAAGGCCCACTTAATAGCCAACAACTCCCGGTTCCCGATGTCATAATTCCTTTCCGCCGAGGAAAATTTACGTGAAAAGTAGGCACAAGGGCGAAGGTTAGTCATAGTATCGGACCCCTGAGACAAGACCGCCCCTACGCCATACTCAGAAGCATCAACCTCAATGACAAAGGGTTTGCTATGATCTGCTTGAATCAACACAGGAGCTGATACAAAACATTGCTTAAGTTTCTCAAACGCTTCTATGGCCTCAGGTTGCCAATTGCTGAACTTCACCCCCTTCTTAGTCATGTCAGTCAACTGCCGAACAAAGACAGAAAAATTACGAATAAATTTACGATAATAATTAGCAAACCCTAAGAATCGTTGTAGGGCCTTCAAGGATGAAGGGCGGACCCAGTCGAAAATAGCAGGAATTTTACAGGGGTCCATACGAAATGAGTTAGGAGTCAGGATATACCCAAGGAAAGGAACCATCTGTACCCCAAAAACACATTTCTCAAGCTTGACAAACAATCTATTTTCCTTCTAGATTTGCAATACTTGTCGTACGTGTTAAACATGTGATGACCAATCTTCAGAGTAGATTAGAATGTCATTCAGATAAACAACCATACAACAACCAATAAGTTCCTGGAAAACATCATTAACCAGGTTCTGGAACACCGCGGGGGCATTACACATCCCGAACGGCATCACCAGATACTCAAAATGACCTTCGGGAGTGTTAAACGCGGATTTCCACTTATCCCCTTCTCGGATACGGATGAGGTTATAGGCACCTCTCAGGTCCAGTTTGGAAAACCACTTCGCCCCCTGGATCTGATTGAACAGATCAGGAATCAAGGGTAAGGGGTATTGTTTTTTTACCATTATCTTATTTAATTCACGGTAGTCAATGCATGGACGGAGGCCTCCATCCTTTTTTCCTACAAAGAAAAACCCTGCGCCCATAGGAGACACAGAAGGTCTGATATGCCCTTTTTGAAGGCTTTCTGTAATATACTGCTTCATGGCTAGTCTCTCAGGACCTGAATGATTATATATCCTGCCTTTTGGAAATTTCACTCCGGGCAATAGGTCGATGGCACAGTCGTTAGATCTATAAGTGGGTAGAATCTCCGACTGTTTCTGAGAAAATACCTCAGCAAAGTCGCAAATAAATACAGGAATCTGCTCCACCTCAGTATTGCCCAGTATGGTAGGAAGACATCTATCACAACACTGATGCCCCCACTTGATTAATTCCAATGAATTCCAGTCAAACACTGGGTTATGATTCTGAAGCCAGGGCAGCCCCAACACCACATCAGCGGGCAGCCCCTCCATGATAAACAGAGTACACTTAGTATGTATAGATCACTCAGTATGTATAGATCCCACCAATGTCTCGAGCTCAGGAGTACAGTGTTGGATTGTGCCCCTAGCCAGTGGAGTAGAGTCAATAGCCACTAACCGCAGGGAATAAGATAGAGGTCTCTAAGGTAGGCCCAGACGTTTGGCGAAGGACACGTCTATAAAATTCGACGCTGACCCAGAATCCACAAAAGCACTCCCAGAACCGGACAAAGACAAGTATGAGACCTTTACTGGGAGCAGCAATTTTTTGGATACAATGGGAAATACCTGTTCGCCTAGGTGATTTTCCTGCAAATCACCTAAGCGCTGAAGTCTTTCCGGCCTGGTCTTCCTTTTGGAGCACTCCTGAATGCCGTGTCCATCCTCGCCACAGTAGAAGCATAGTCCCTGGATGCGCGGAGACATCCTACGGTCGCTGGCAGCAATTGCCGAAGAAGCCCCCACTTGCATGGGCTCCTCGGAATTTATATTGGAAACAGCGGGTGTAGAGGGGTGGACCACCGGGACAGGAGCCTTTTCTCGACATCTCTCCCTAAAACGTCTGTCAAGATGGACGGTTAGAGCCATAACCTCATCTAAAGTACTAGGGGTAGGGTAAGCCACCAACATATCCTTCACATGGTCGGCTAACCCTAATCTAAACCGGCATCTAAGAGCTGGGTCGTTCCACCCAGACAGAACACACCAGCGGCGAAATTCAGAGCAATACTCCTCCACAGTACTTTTACCCTGTCTCAAGGTGGTCAGCTGAGCCTCGGCCACAGCTTCTCTATCAGGATCATCAAAAAGTATACCCAAGGAGACCAAGAACCTGTCCACAGAAGACAGTTCTGGCGAATCAGGTGTTAACGAAAATGCCCACTCCTGGGGGGAACCCTGAAGTAATGACATAATAATTCCCACTCTCTACTCCTCATTGCCCGAGGTACGTGGGCGGAGCCTAAAATACAGACGACATCCTTCCCTAAAAGTCAAAAATGTCTTCCTATTGCCTGAAAACCTGTCAGGCAACTGAATAGGGGGTTCCACAGGAGGGGAAGGTAGGGCAGGGACACTAGGACTCGGGGAGGTCTCTTGCTGTTGTACCCGCAGCGCCAGATCCTGGACTAGCTGGGTTAGCCCCTGCATCTGCTCTACCAGAGCTGTCATGGGGTTCATAGTGAGGGTAGAGCAGTAACGGTTTCAGCCTGTGATAATGTCATGTCAAGAGAGGTACAGTGAGCCCTGACTGGAACCAAGCCCACTGTCCCTGCCTGCTTGACGTGCTGCCCTAGGCGGCAGACAGCAACTGGGCGACAGTCCCTGTGCTGCTCAAGTGCTGGGGCCGTCAGGAAGAAGGATAATCGGAGAGTCCGGGTCAATAACAAGTCGGGAACGCCAAGCCACAAATCATAACCGAAGAGTAAACCTAAACAAGCCGGGGTCAAAAGCCAAACAGGAGCGAGGTACAAAATCAGAAGACAAGGCGGGTCAGGATAACAAGCCGAGGTCAGGTACACAGGTAAGCAAACAACAAACAATAGCACAGGTAGCGAGGCAGCCAGGAGAATATCACATGCGCTGCACTCAGCCTTCAGGGAGTTTAAATGGTATTCCCGGACACCGCCCCAGAAGCCGATTAGAACGGCCTCCGGGTCCTCCCATTGGCTGGTGTGACACGCCCCCTGTCTGGAGTGGCTGGGCCTCTGTCACTGACAGAGCTAACAGCAGACTTTCTATCTGGGTGGGGTCGCAATTCAGCTGCTGCAGAGTGTTGCTCCCTGCAAACTGAACGCCGCCTAGCCCTGACAAGATAATGGCAAATGCCATTCTTGAAGTCTTGAAGCCAGTAACTCTACATTTGCTTTTGACAAACGTAAGTCCCAGGCCAAGACATTCCAACATAGAAACAGGTCTCAAAGTCTGAATCACCGTCATTACCCATCTCTGATCCATGGACTGCAACATCTTCATTGGCTGCCTCGATGTCTCTGGAAGCTTTGGTACTGGAAGAGTGTCATCATGTGGCACTGGGCTCATAGCTGAAGGCATAATGGGATATTCAATGGATTTCTTATTCTTAGCAGAGAAACCAGAGACATTGGTTAGACAGAAGTAACAATCATTCACATGATCCTTCTGTTCCTGCCATATCATTGGGACAGCAAACAGCATTAACTTGAGAGAACCTCTCAACAGCACATCTTGTACAACAGATGTGAGGAGCTCAGGATTTGTCTAGATCACCAATCTTGCATCCAAAGTACTGCTTATAGTGTGTACTTTCCACAAATGTAACAGAAGGTATTGCCAATTGCTGAACTTCACCCCCTTCTTAGTCATGTCAGTCAACGGCCGAACTAAGACAGAAAAATTACGAATAAATTTACGAAGGTATTGTGACTATTTTGACATGGATAAGACATTTTATCTATGTCAAGTCGTACTGCAGTTTATAGCTGCTTAGATTTAAAATAACTTGCAGAATCTTTGCAAACAGATTTTACAGACTCTACAGGCAGCAACCAAACATGTCTAGACATGTATAGGTGTGCCTTGTATGTAACAATTCCACTAAAGTTTTTCAACCTCATTAAAATACAAGGAATTCATGCCTTTGCTTGCCTATAAATTACATAACAATACATATACTGTATTATGGACAATACATAAAGAGCCTGAAAATATGAAAGAAAAACGCTGAAACAGAAGATTTCAGAAAAACGGTACGTGAGAGGAAAATTTCAAAGTGATTTTTGTGATCAGCAGCTCAAATTTCAAGATACACCTAAAAGTGTTCTTGAAGCAAAATCTTCGTTTTCCAGTGTAATTATACCTCTAACCAAAACTCTATGAATACTATGCATAGTAAGTGTAGCCAAATGGACATTCCTATGGATTAACGACTTTCCACGGTAGAAACCCTCCTCACGTCATTGTCTGCAGTGGAAGATTATGCATGGTAAACTCTGCCCGCTTCCTCCTCCCCCAACTCCATCTTTAGGGACAGTAAAGACAATCAGGAGGAAATTGACTGCTTCTTTCTCTGCCAATTTCTAAGAAATTATTCCCAAAAATAAATGCAGGTGTTACTTTCCTTTCTTTTTATTCATGTATTTGCTTCTTAAGGTGTTGCCCAATGATTCAAAATGAATGTACTATGTTAGATCACACAAAGCATATGCTTTCAACTGGAATTTTTTTTTTTAAAAAAGATCCTTGTCTAGATATTGCTGTTAAGCACCCCCTAAGGTTCTTTTGACTCCCAGCACATACATTCTTGTTGGATGACCTATACGACAGTAAGAATCACACTGCACTGATTTGTATACAAGGATCTATGTGGTTTGATTGAGCTATTGAGCATGTGTGACCACTGGCACTGGAGACATTTGGTGGACTTTCTGAGACAGAATAAAAGCAAAATGGGAAAGGGGGGCATAAAAGTATGTAACTGTAATATCTAGACACAGGAGCTTTTTAAAAATTTCATTTGAAAAATTGTTATTGTTTTTATGATATAACAGACTAAATAAAGTTTTGTGGGGCAACCCCTTTAAGGAAAGTTAAAACTATTTACTACATTATTATTTTCTTGTCTATACACCTTTAAAGAGGACCTATCACTTCCAGAGAACCTTATGAAGTAATAGAAGACTAAAATCTAAACACTTTCTCAAATATGTTTAATTAAGTCAAGACTTTAGTTGGGCCAAGTCGGCTCCTGACAGCATAATGGAACACTATGTTGACATTTGTGAAACCTCCCGCTTCTGAGCAAGAAAAGTCCACTGTGCTGAGGTGTCTGTAAGTTTGTACCATCTGTACACTGTGAAGCTCTGTACCGCTATGTTCATGATAAGCTTTAATACATTAGCAGCAGTGTAATATGGATGCCTGTGTGCTATAAAAGAGGAGGCTGGAGGAGCTGTGCCTGTTGTAGTGTATGTACAGTTAGAGACAGATTAACCCTGTACAAGCAGCTATGTCTTCAGCTCCCCCTGCACAGTTGATGTCTCTCAGAGAAGGTATCTTAACAGATTGTGACCTCTGCCTGACAAAATGAAGGTAAAACCTGTTTTGCTTTAATACTGAGAGAAATCATCTGATTTTCTAATAACACATATTTGAGAAAAGTCTTATATTTTGATCTGCTATAACTTTTTTTGTGTTTGTATGGTAGTGAAAGGTACTCTTTAATAAGATTTTAACAAATGTAACAGAATTGTTGGAAGTAGCATCTTAAATCCTTACTGCACCATGTTGTTTATTCATGTCATGGTAAGTTGGTCATTAACTCAAACTGGTCATCAACATGATAACATGGACACCCAAACTGTGTGTACCATCACTTGCAGGTGCCAGTTATATGATGAAGCCATCATTCCATTCTAGGGCCCAGGATTATAGATAATTAATTTACCCTGTAGAAAGGGATACCCTCTATCGTCCTAATGGCCTTACTTTACATAATTATGGTAATAAATTGTCATGTTAACCAGGGGCCTAAGGAACGCTCCCAGGTCTGACATTTTAGTAGGAAAAGTACACTTTAACCCCCTGCCAGCACTAGTCATATACATATGGTGCTTAATGGAAGTACTTCCAGCGCATTGCAATATATTTATGACATAGAAATGGTGCAGGCTAAGAAGCTAAATGCATACTATTGGTAGCAGTCATTAGCTGTATATTATAGCTGACACTCTGTTGCAATGGCCAGGATCAAAGGAAACACATGCCATTTCACCACCACACTACAGTAATACTAGAAACTCAGTCGGTCGATATCTATACGTACAGTAACACAAGACACTTATTAGCAATTAAAATATAGGTTATCGATGCATAGTAATATTACATACTGTAATAGTTCACTCATGTTCGGCCGCCCTCTTGGCCCGGCCTGGGGACACTCTCGCTCTGGGGTCGCCGCTTTGGTAAATGAAACAGCAGGTCGACACAGGATTCTCTTTAAGTCTGGTCTCCGTCAGCTTTATTCTTCAACACAGCAAAATATGTACAGCATACAAAATAGATCCTAGGCCATCCAGCCACTAACTAAACGTACAGAGAGTCCCTCTCTAGCAGTGGTCTGGGTCTACTACCCAGCCCCACAAACATGTACTCACAATATAGTACAATATAGTCCTTGGGTCTGGCCTCTTTCAAGCCTGGGGGGGAAAGCACCCAGGATACTCTCTGTGAGCCACACTCCCCTCTGGTATACTGAAGACCAGGCTATTTAACAGACCTCTAAGGTGGATGAGCAGCTGAGCAACTCTCCTAATTACCACCTGAGTAATTACCCTTGCCAGACTGCTGACCTTTCTCACTGACAGCCAGCAACTTGGTAACCCATGCCTTGGAACTCAGCTGCTGCAGAACACTTAGTGGCGGAGAAATGCGATCTTCTGAGGTTGCCTCACCACAATACATATATTAAAAAGGCCTGTATCAGACCTATGATTACAACAACATGTGGAAATAAAAAAATTATAACAGAATTCCCATATACTTAATTCCTGAAGTCCATATAACAGTTCATGAGACAAAAAATAGTAATAAATATAACAAATATGCATAAAATACATACATAAATAATAATAACCTAAAGTAAAAAAATAAATAGGCATATATACAATAAAGTGCTAAATGGGAATAAAATTACATGCCTCATACACATGCCAGCAGTGCAAATATTAACAACAACAACAATGTTATCAGAATAAAATGTACCCTATGGTCTTATGCTGTGTATTGCAGCACCCTTCGTCAGAGTGTGATCTGGTGCAGTGATAGATAGTTTATGTGCCATTTCAAATACAGATGTAGGTTGTATTAAAGGGGTTGTCTCACTGCGAAGATTATAGTTGAAAATGTGGGGACCAAAAATCTAAGGATGTACGTCCTTGGTTACTATTGGCAAAGTGCTACGGTTTTAGAGAACGGGCTGGTTTACATGTGCTTAGCAACGGTGTTTGTTTACTGGTCAGGGAAGCATTCTGTCCTGCCCAGGTCGTGCACATGCAAAGGAAAGGCAGTGAAGAGGAGGGGCAGGTATGTGTGTATTGGCAGGCGCGAAGGAGAAGCAGTGAGAGGACATGCAGGGGGGTTGTGTGTATTGGCAGTGACATGCAGGGACAAGAGGCAGTGAAGAGCGGGGGAGGGTGTATTGGCAGCCACAGGGATGTGTGTATAGGCAGCCACAGGGTTGGAGGAGAGGCAGTGAAGAGGATACAATACACACAACCCCCTGCAGTCCTCTCACTGCTTCTCCTCCTTGCCTGCCAATACACACATCCCTGCCCCTCCTCTTCACTGCCTTTCCTTTGCATGTGCACGACCTGGGCAGGACAGAATGCTTCCCTGACCAGTAAACAAACACCGTTGCTAAGCACATGTATACCAGCCCGTTCTCTAAAACCGTAGCACTTTGCCAATAGTAACCAAGGACATACATCCTTAGATTTTTGGTCCCCACATTTTCAACTATGATCTTCGTAGTGAGACAACCCCTTTAATCAATAGCGACTGCAGCATTTAAAGAGTTAGACAAAGGGAGGGTTCTCCTTCTGTCACCCCATTGTATGTACCATAAAATGATTGTAGGGTACAGGGGATTGTCATAAATCCCTAATAAAACCCTCCTCCATAACTTCTATCTTTGTACCCCTATTAGCCCTTGCCAACTGTACACAGAAGTATTACAGAGTATGCAGTATAGGCTACCAGCAATCAGCCAATTGAATAAAAACTGCAAAAAGTATAAAGAAAAAAGTACACATAATGGAATTAACACATCTATAACAACCTGAATTATACAATTATCACATTATTTAACCAACATAGTAAATGGCAGAAAACAAAAGAGTGCCAGAAGTGAAGTTTTTTGTTCAATCCATTGGTCAAAAATGTAATAAAAAATGATCCACAATTATAAGGCCTATGTAATCCAAAGTGGTAGCTAAAAAGATATCAACTCATCCTGCAAAAATAAACCCTTACTGAGCACTATCAATGCTTTACTCATATTCACAGTTGGAATAAAGTAATCCATTAGCATTGCATGGTGAGTGTCATGAAAAACAAACAAAAACAAAACCCAAATGGTGAAATTGCTTTGATCCATTTTTCCTTAAAAATACAAATTATAAAATGTTTTTAATACATTATATCTACTTCAAAATATCATTAAGAACTACAACCTATTCATGGCATGGCCTTTAAAAGCTCGGTTTAAAGAATAAAGGAAAAACATGTGTTCCGGAGGCTTCAACAGGCCATATCCTTAAGAGGTTAAAACCTAAATATCTTTTTAATATATAGAGTAACAATTTTTGAAAAAAAACTACTGTAACAATATAATTTGGAACCTGTTACCTTATTAGAAAGACAGATGGTTTGATAAATGTGACCACCACTGAATAAAATCACATCTCATGCGTGGTGCCAAGAACTATAAGATTCTTTGTTAAACATTACACAGTAACAAGGTCTGTTAGAAAAATAAAAGACCCGAAGCTCGGACCAAAAGAATATTACCCTCATATTATGAAAAATAAATTAAAACTTTAAATCTCTCAAGATTTTGTTTTGGAAAAGCAATCATCTCCTCTTCAAGCTCCTAAACTATAGATGAAAGTGTTCTACAGATGCAATTATTTCTCTTTGCCAAAAGTAGTTTTAAGCATCTCCATCACCTACAGAGAGTGGAAATATATATTTTTTTATCATATGTATCAGTGAAGAGGGAACTGCAAACTAGGAATTATTGACAACTGTTTGGCATGATGCTTCTAGTACTTAACCCCTTAAACCGAACGCCTGAAAAGTAGTAAATGACCAGAACATTTTTTTAGTTTTTTCCTCCTTGCGTTCCAACAGTTGTAACTTTTTTATTTTTCAATGACGTAGTTGGTTGAGGCCTCGTTTTATTCAAGGCAAGATGTACTTTATGGGGAAATAGTTTAAGTTCACTTATAAGTAATTGCAGAATTTTTTTGCAATTTTTTTTTCAATTTTTTTTACTTTTTTTTACACCATTCACATTTCATACTTTATAACTTGTTAGATTAATTCTACAGGTTATTACGGTCATGTAGATACCTAATGTGTAGGGTTTTTTTGTGCGTGTAATGTATGCACAATTATTTTTTATTAAATATTTATTTTAATTTTCTTTTTTTTTACACTTTTTTATATTTTTTACTTTTTTTTTTTTTTTTTTTTAAATCCCATGAAGGGATAACGGTGTTATCTTTTTTTTGTTTTGTTTAACACTTAGTAATGTATTAGCATATTCATATATGCTAATACATTATAATCCGTGTCAGTCTGACACAAGCAGTGATCAGGGCAGCACACAGTCTGCCCTGATCACTGCCTTCTTACACAGACAGCCCTGGGGCTACTCTAAGTCACCAGGGCTGACTGTGCTGCCGTTCACCGGGCTCTGTCGGGTCACTGGGTGTCCTGATCACCAACAGAGCAGGGAAACACTTTGATTGCGCTGCAGTGACGAACTGCAGTAATCAAAGAGTTAAAGCATCGGGGAGCGGAGGTTTCCCCTGCTCCCCGACACTTACAGGAACTGCGCTGGGAACAGGGCTGTGGAACAGCAAACTCCAATGTCTGCAGCCACAGCAAAAGACGTTGCTGCAGACGAACGACCTGAAATGCCTGCTGCCAAAAAATGGTGGGCAGTCGTTAAGGAGTTAATGATATCCTGTGCAGCAGTCATGCTCTTTGCAGCAGGCTAAAACCACCTATATGCCAGATTGCATGCAGATTGGTCCAGTTGTTTGGCCGTGTATAAAGAACAGACAACAGACAATAGAAATAAATTTTTATATATAAAAAGATATGAGCGTTGGAAAACAATTGGTGCTGATATTGACTGCCTAGTGCAAAAATACATCATGTACTATTAATTAGTGATTAATTAATAATTCACATTATAATGTTAGACGCCTGACACTATATGACATAACTATTAATGAACTATTAACTGATAGTCATGATCAAGGGCTTATTTATGCTCTGCAACACATATTAACATCACAGTGATCTCCTGGGTACTGCTCTGGCATAAGGTGCTATTGGGATGTACTTCCTACAAAGTATTGTACCATATATTTATAGTGTAGGGATGATTCTACTGGTTACAGGTGACAGCTGGATATAATGGCTAAGACTGCTAATACAGCCAGGATCCCAGAAAGGGGTTTTCTTTCTCACCCAAGCACATCCCCTTGATTTGTTTGTGGGGTGCTGATGGGCTGTCATGATAGTGGAGGGCTTTATGACGTCCCCAAGATTTGCCATCTTTGTATGCCTACATATTAAGCATTGTTACACCAATAGGTTAAATACAATGTAATACATAAATATCACATTATATTATCCCAGGGATAAGAATGATCGCATGTGACTATGTGCTGACAGATGTAATGCACTTGAATAAATAAGTATTGCTGGTATTATACTAGGAAAGTCCTCTACTAGGACAAAAAAAGTCTGAAAATAGTTTTATAAAATGTTCAAAAATATAAACAAGAAAAAACACATTAAAAAAATCACTTTTTTTTCATGCTATTTTGCCAACATTTTGAAAAAAAATTATAAACAAAACCAGAATTGCTTTCCTGTTCATCTGGCCTTCCAGAAAACAATAAAATGTGAAACGTATAAAAGTTAAATGTATCCCAAAACTGCACCAATGCAGACTACAACGTGTCCCACAAAAATGAAGCCCTGACACAGCTCTGTCAATGGAAGAAAATGAAATGTCCCTCAGAATATAGTGACACAAGACCCTGTTTTTTTTCTTAAAGTGTTTTATTGTGCAAAAGTGGTGAAACATAAATACTGACCCACAGAATAAAGTTAACATGTAATTAATATTACACAGTAAGTACTGCAAAAAACGAAAGCTTAGAAATTATGGAAATGCTGTTTTTTTCTATTATATCTTCTCTAAAGTTATTATTTTTCTTAACATTATATGGATGACATTAAAAAATACAACTTGTCCCACAAAAAATAAACCTTACAGCTACATTGACTGAGAAATTTAAAATGTATGGATCTTGAAACATAGAGATGGAAAAAATGAAAGAAAAAAATGCTGTATCCTGAAGGCCTGAGATAGCTGTCCTGAAAACAAAGATGTTTTTTGAGATGAGGATATTGATGATCTACAGTATTTGAATATTGATGGTCTGATGCCCTACCCAATCAGCTGTTTGAATGGGTGATGTGCCAAGATGAGTGTGGCAGCCTCTATATTGTTTACATGGCCTTGTACTTCTGCACACTATACACTTACTTAGTAGTGGTTGTGCAGGGTATCGCAGCCTTGTTCTATTTACGTGAATAGAATGGCACAGAACATCTTGACTTGTTAACCGACCACATAATTTGTGTAGACATGTTTATTTTGAAAATGTTTTATATAAATGATTGGCTCATTATTTATTTGCTAAAAATGAAATCTGTAATGGAAACATTCACTTTGAAGAAAATTGAATTTAACATAACAGACAGCGGTGGAATATTTACATAGCAATCATTGTTAAACTTGACAACATTGGTTGACTCTGCATAATGAGTAATTATGAGGATATTAGACAGCACTTATGAATTAAGTAGAGATCTCTGTGGCATTACTTAAGAGCTGAATTGTTTAAACTACTTGTGAGTTAACGGATTCATTCTGAAAAATTTAATTACTATGATAATGCATGCTAATATATTCTCGCACATTTTTCTATTAGAAGAAATAGTTTTCTGGTAGTTTTGTACCAATTAGCCTCTTAATTTATTTTGAATCCTATCATTTTAAATTGATTTGGTATTTTTTACATCATGATGTCTAAATAGGAATTAATTTTGGTGACATGGATGCATCTGTGTTAAGAATCTTTCATTAATTAAGCAATTTTTTTCTTGATTTTTAATTTCTTTGATGTCTGATCAAATATTTCAGACGTGGACTCTACTAGATATATTATTCACAGTGCTAAAAATGTCTTTTTTATTTTTAACTTGGTTCTATTAGCCAAATTGTTTTGTTCCAATAAAAAGCACAAGAGCATTATATACCTCAGTCAGATATGATTGTACCATAATGGCAAAGTAACATTTAAAATGATATTATTTTATAAAAAGTACCATATATATGCATAACATAAATTACCAGCTAGTGAGAAACGCAAATCTTATGAGACATGCATGATCGTGTTTTTCACCCTTTTCTGGTGTAAATGGGCCAAAGTGAGCAGTCTACAATGTCTAATGCAGCAAACAAATGTGTTATGCGCATTGTTTGTAAGACTCAACACTTTCTAATGCACCTAACATGAGGGGGCATTCTGGAGGCGTTCTGGGGGTGTCACACCACACTCGTAATATTAGACACATATATGAATGTGGTTCGGCAAAACTAGGTGCATTAATGCTCGGAGAGGCAGACCTATCTCAATGTGGTCTGCCTGAGCCTGAGGAGTCGAAGTGCAGCTAGATTTGCTGTTAGGGCAAAGAATGTCCCTTATTTCTCAACTTACATCAGTACAATAATAAAAAGTAATTTATGATAATTATAAAACTATATGAGTTAAATTATTTAAATTTAATAAAAAATGTTATCATATAAAATTTAGATAAAATATATAATATTCCAAAAATATAAAAATATCTCCTATAAAATGTATTTAAAATTAATAGAGTCTAAAACTAATTTTACATGAAATAACCCAGCACTAACTCTAGCAGTAAACCTTAGAGCACCTCAAACAATGTTCGAGGGGGCACCTTTTGTCAGTCCTGGCAATGCATTGGATGCGGATGACTGGGCTGGACATACCGTACCTGAGGCATTCCTTTATACTGCACAAGGTCTACAAAGTCTGTGTATTTTCACCGTTTCCTGATAAATAAACCTAAATAACATATAAGAACTATGGCACCTTGTCACTATAAAACATCAAAACTTCTCCGAATCTTACTGATGTGTTTGCTATTTGTGTAACTCTATATGGCTGCACAAATTGCAATTTTATATATCTACAAGTACATTGGGCAGACTTGATGGAGAATAGTGTAGATAAATAAATTTGTTTCTTTTGCTAACATACTAACACATATTTGATTTGTGTCTTTTCCTCATGGTAATAGAAAACTGGCTCTCAGACATCATCCAGACAAAAATCCTGATGATCCTCAAGCAGCTGAAATATTTAAGGAGATCAACAATGCTCATTCAATACTATCTGACGTATCTAAGAGGAATATTTATGACAAGTATGGCTCCCTCGGGTTGTATGTTGCAGAGCAGTTCGGAGAAGAAAATGTTAACACATATTTCATGCTGTCTAGTTGGTGGGCAAAGGTAAATAAGCTGAAAACTATACTTATTTTCTCTAAAAAGTATGCTGTATCTCTAAGGCTATATCTACACAGCATATGTTAAAATGCCGTCCAAAATCTGACAGCATTTAAACAATGCTGGACAGGTTTGTGCTAAAAACCGTGGTTGGTTTACGGATTTGCTGTTCTCCTTGTACATTGAATGTACTGGAATCCAACGTCGATCCTGCAGAAGATCTAACAGGTTTGAAAATCCGCTGGAATCCAGCGGATTTTAAAACCGACCAGAAAAAAATCTCTGCTGTGTAGACTACAGCATGTTTTTTTTATTGTTGTCTATTGGGCATTGGTTACAGTTGGATTTTATATCTGTTGAAAATTAGACCAAACAAACACAGTGCAGTGTAGACATAGCCTATAAAAGTCTACATGAGAAGTCTAGTTTATACATGTCCACCTTTAAAATCAGAAGGCATGGCTTAGTCACTTTATTTTGACAATTGTGTAAACATACTGTATATACTGCTGCTTTTAATAACAAATGAAACTCTTGAGGCTTTTGTTATGTGAGGTAAAAATAGAGTAAAGCATTAGAAAATATAGCGTGCAAAGTTTCCACCCTATCTTCTAAAATATCTATGTATAATGTATAAAGTGATAGTCACATTAATTAAGTGGCGATCAGATATCGGAGAAACATGGGAACCATGTAGTTCTTTTTACTATATCCCATAATTACAATATGTATTATGCATTAAAATACCTTTTCTAAATATTTCCAATAATAATAATAATAATAATCTTTATTTATACAGCGCCAACATATTCCGCAGCACTTTACAAATTCAAGGGTAAACATACAGACATTACACATTAAAAGTACTTACAAATGAGACACAAGGTGTGAGGGCCCTGCTCGTGAGAGCTTACAATTATCTTGGAGAGTTCTTAGTTATCATATAACTGTGCTCATAATGCAAGTCACTACTATTTAAAAGCAGCTGATGGAATTTCACTTTCTCCAATTTATGAAAAAATTAAATACCATAATAAGGTTTTGATGCTCTATAAAAGAAAAAAAAAGACACTTTCCTCTTTCTCCTCCCTTCTTTTCAAACTCTTGATGTGCAGTGTCTCTCTGGCTTCCTGTTTTCTTGCTATCTGTGGGTGGGCAGTCACATGCCAGCAATTCACTTTCAAACAGTGATTTAAGCACATGACTACTGCAGCCAATTAGCAGATACAGCAGCTACATCCTATTTGGCCAGAGACAGGAAGAAAACAGAAGACCAGCATGTCTTAGCGCTGGAATAGAGGTGAGGAGCGCAAGGGAGGGGGCAGCAATACTTATTATTCTTTATTTAAATAATCTAATAGTTAATTACTCCTATACTAAATTTTCTAAATTAAAATTTTTCTAATTTCTATTTATGGCTAGAGTTACGTGCTGTACAAAGTTCTATTTTTATGGTGGCATAGTAGAGCAAAAAATGACTCTTGTTTCGCCTGACTATGCCTAGGCAGGACCCAAATTGACATGGATGAAGAGTTTTTTACAGGTCATACGGGGCCCCTTGAAGTAGCTATAGCCCTACAGTATGGAGCCGCAGGGACTCAGTGGGGTAGATTTAACAATACTGTAAAGTTAGATTAGACAGTCTTACAATGCACCACATTTATCATAGTGTTGATAAATCTGGTGCATGTTAGAACTGTCTAGTCGCACATTGAGTTACATTCCGTTTTTAAGAAGTCACACCCTTATACCAAGACTGCATCCCTTTTGACGGACAAGGCACAGAAGTGTTTACAAACTGTCTAAAACACATCATAAATGTGGTGTAAAGCATGTCTTGATCAATGTGCCCCATTGTGTTGTCATACACCTAGCTCATGCGTCTGCCATGTCCACAATTCCTAATTTAGACTACCAATTTGATGTACGGTGTAATTTCCTATTATCAGTAATTGTATCTGTCTTGGTCACCAGGGGTTGTTTGCCATTTGTGGACTTCTGACTGGATGTTACTTTTGCTGCTGTCTTTGTTGCTGCTGCAATTGTTGCTTTGGAAAGTGTAAACCAAAATCAGCAGCAGGAGAAGAATATGAATATTATGTGTCACCCGAAGACCTCGAAGAACAAATCAAAACAGACATGGAATCAGGTGATTAAAGTATTTGAAACACGATTCTTGCATTCCCTGCTATAAAATGAGAAAAAGAGGAGCTGCAGGGAGTAGTTTTTGCTCTGGTGGATCTGGGGCATCTATTTTAATCAGCATAATGGCTTTAATAATAGCTATGTATTAGATGATACAGCAGAAGAAAAGCAGTTTCCATGCCAGACAAGGCCTTTAAATAAAAAAAAAAATCAAATAAGGATCCACTCATTCCAACCCTGAACAAGTGACTGCAGATTGATCCACTAGATCCTGCTTGTGTGAATGGTGGATGGCCTTCTGACTGGCTCTTTGTGTGTGAGATTTTAACCACATATTCCATGATGCCCAATTTATACTCTCTAGGTTCATTTCTGTTCTAGAAAATCTCCTAAAAATGCATACTTGTATCAAAAAGTAACCGAGTGACAGGACAGCACAGTGGTTTATACTGTGCTTGATGTGTCTTGGTGTAAAGCTGCATTCACATTTTGCATTTTCCAACTGCATCAAAAATACAAGTAATAAATTAAACATGCCTTGTTTTATGCAGGCGGCACTACAACCTTGCATTTTTGAAATACTTAAAATGTATTGCGTTAAACGTATCCAAAAATCGCCTCCGTATTGCATTTTCTGGACTGCAAAAACCTATCCAAATTGTTTCTATGGGCTTTTCAATGAGTAAAACAGATCAAGAATTGACGTCAATTTTTTTAAATGCATATGTTTTACACAATGCAAAAACGTATGTAAAACACGTATCGTCTAAACGACAATACGTATTTTACATTGAAATCAATGTAATCACACTTGAACATTGTTGAATACGTTTTGGAGTCTGTTTTTCTTAACCCAAACAACATACTCATTTATAGGTTACTTTTTCAGACTAAAACCATACTAATAGGTAATCTGGCTGAAATCTTAGATGGTTATCGTTGTGTGTCTGACACAAGGTCATTAAACTTAGATATACAAAGGGATCAGTGTTCCTTTATCTTTTCTAAAATACATTTGGACAGTATATAAGCATTAGGGACAGACAGAAGGGAATATGACTGCTATTAGGTGACAGATGATTTTTTTGGTAGTAGATACACAAGGTCTGCATATGAGCTGGTGACACAAAATAGGACAATAATTTGGATCATAAATATTTGCAAAGCTGTTCCATTTTTATCATGATGCATTTATGTTTATTTGTTTTAGTTACATACCCAGATCCCTGTCACCTCTCCCACTTTATCTGTTTAGAAAATACTGCAAACAACCAGTTAATCACCAGCTAATAAGTACTAAAAGAGATAAGTGGGTTTTTTAACCTCTTCCTGTATAGCAATAAGTATGTTCTTTTTCAAGTGACTAAGTAAATAATGACCCATTTTTCTGTGCACAATGCAGAACTGTCAGCATTAATTGTACAGTGTCAGGTTATGGTCTCATGCTGCAGCTACTGCATGCATGTATAACCCTGTTCAATACATGGTGGCCTTTGGGTGTGCAATTTTTCGGATAAAATTGTGGTATTACCAGTCATCACTTGTAGGTGTGACTTTATCCACATGGAGTAACCACAGCATAGTAACTTAGGGTATGTTCACATGGGCAAATTTCAGCGCGCATTTTGCGCCGTATTTGCGCGAGATGCGTACCGAAATTACGGTAATCCATAGTTCTAATAGAGAACTATGGATTATGCCTCCTCTTCCCGCTCGTACAATACGATCATATTGTACGCGTGGGGAGATACGGGACATGTCAACCACTTTGGACAATTACGCACCACGAGTAATGCCTGTCAATGGGGCCGGCGGGCTGCCGCCCCCCCCCCAGGCCGCGGGAGTACGAGCTGATCAGCGCGACTCCCAAATCACCAGGTGTAACTGTGGTCGTACTGTACACGCCACAATTACGCCGTGTGAACATAGCCTTACTCTCACAGTGTGTTAAGAAATACCCCAACTAGTTAAATCCAGCTGACAATGTTTTCATAAATTTCTAGTGGGGATAACAGAGCAAAGGCACATAGTAAAATTATGAGAAAACATGCTCCAAAACTGAGAGCTTTAGAGGCATGCAAGTATGCAACAGAGTTTGTTTATCTAAGTGCAAAGGTTTCACTCTTTAGAACTCTGTAGCCTTGTTCCCTTACACTTTATAAATTTCCTGCAGTTATGTCAATGTAACAAGAATATCTAGGAACAGCAGAGCTGATGTGTCAATCACTGCTATAGAACCACCCACAGCCTGACCAGAAAATGTGAGTCTAAGGCTGGCTGTTGCTCAGTGAAACTGCATGGTAAGAAAACCCCTTTAAGACTAGAGGTATTCTTTTTTTACTTAACTCTGTTCTATTACTTATTTCTGCTTAAATTAGAAAATACTAAAACAAAAAACACTACCTGATAAACACAAGTATACTGACCTTGTAAAAGGCTAAATAATTATATGTTTATTTGTTGTCCAAGGCGGTAGCAACTGTAAAAGAGACCAGTACAAGTTACTTTGTCATTTAGGCCTGTGTATTAATTAGTGTCTAGTTTTCTACATAGTTTTAGGTTAACTTGCCAAAATGAACATTGTAAGTCTGTGCACTTATCTTTTTTTGGCCCTAATGCATTTTATAGAAGCAGCCAAATTCCTTAAAGGTTTGCATGAAATCTTGTTAATGTAAGGAAGTCATCTGTGTGTGTCACGGACACTAATGCCTGCCAATGTGTTGGCAGAGTTGTTTCTGCATAGGTCAAAGTAATATCTCTAAGAGATAAATTAAATCTTAATTAACTCAGTTATCCAAGGCTAAACCACGATACAAGAACATGAAATAATGTTCAGTTAAGAACTGACAAAATGAAATAAAGTTTACAGGAGCACCAAGCTTTAAAGGATCCCCAAAAAAACATGTCATTATTTTATATTTGGAGTGTGGCCAAAAGATAAGTAAGTTTGGTTCTTGTTTCCAGCAACTACTGAGCTCCTCTTAGTCACACTTAATAGACAAAAAGGTTATTCTGCAAACGCTCTTTAATAACCTGGCTAAACCCAAAAAGCTCCAATTATTCTATTCTCTCTGCTAAAAGTCGTTACCTAATGAGAACAGAAATGGAAAAGGTGTCATGGGTGAGATTAAACCTTACATGTAACATCCTCAGGGTGCCTATGCATAAGCTTAGGCACTGCACACACCTGTATCACCACTTGCTGCTTGGGTTTTCTCTCTGTGTTACTCTTACACTGAGAGCATTATGGTATGGCAATAAAAATGCCAACTGTCCTGTTAGTAAAACATATCAAAATATTAAAAGGAAAGTAACCGTTTATGTTCAGTTTAACAATAAATTAGTGGATGTTGTTAATAACCTGATAACTATAGTGTAAAATGAAGTACTGCACCTATAAAAAGATTATGTAGCTTGTAAATATAGTCTTCATAGAACATGCATTATAGAGACAGTCCACATTTTACTATGGGCCCCAACCAAATAATGGTAGGAAACAGAAACAGCAGCAAATTCGTGACATACAGTCAACAGAAAAAGAAAGCTCACCTTTTCTGAATTCTATGGTTTCACGCATCAGGTCATAATAAAAAAAATCTGCTCATTGGAAGGTTTTAAAATTACAACCTCAGATTAAAAAATTACACAGTGTCATAATTTATTTAACAGAAACTAGGCCAAAATGCAGAAGCAATGAGTGAAAATGCTTTCAAAGAAAATCAGAGGTTATAATGAAGCCAAATAGCCCCAATCAAAGCCCTTCATTAATTGATAACCAGCAAGTATGAGCACCTCTAAAAACAAGATTTAGCAGTTTGCTGGTCTGAACAATTCATTCAGGTGTCTGCTTAAACAGTGTCAAGGATGAAAGATGTCAGCAATGATCTTAGAGAAGCAACTGTTGCTGCTAATTAATCTGGTAATGGCTAAGGGCTATAAGGCCAACTTCATACAACCTAAATTTCATGGTATAGAATGAGAAACATTGTTCACAAGTAGAAAACATTCAAGACAGTTGACAGTCTTCACAGGAGCGAATACCACCCTCCCACCTTTCCAAGGTCAGACACATTGCAAAAATCCAAGAGCTGCATTTTAGACTCTATGGGTGACATGTATGTACTAAGCTGCGCCAGTATTCTGGTGTCTTTTCAGCCCAAAAACTGGCCCAGCCCGGTTCTCTCGATGTATGAGCATGTGCACTCCAAAATTAGGCGCATTATGAGGCGCCTGTGCCACTTTGTAATGCACCTAAGCTGTTGGGGCTTTCTGGAGGCGTGTCGCACCACAACCATACGATTCTACACATTTATGACTATAGGACGGCAAAACTAGGTGCAGACCAAGTTAAAAGTGGTTTTAACCTGATCAGATGTTGTCGTAGTGGAACACTAAAAGTTGCGCAAATCTGATGACCTGCAGTAGAGCAGTTCCTAATTCCAGGCGCAATTCTACAATGACGTAAATAAAAATGATGTTTGGCGCCCAATAAAAACATACATGTTTAACCCTTATTTACTTTCTGATTAACAGATAAAAGTTTGTGAGTTCAGACAGTCAACGACAAAAAAGATTATCGAACAAGTATGGCTTGTTTGGGGATGGTGCCAGTGAGAGTAGGGCTTCTTCTTCCCTAAAAAGAAACATGGCAGTAACAATGTCTTCTAAATATGTAAAGATTGTCATCTGAATCAAACCACAAAACAGTTCTGGATACACTGTCCCTTTGACAGATGAGAACAAACAGTATAGATGTTGAGTTTACTTTGATTCACCACATATGATCCCGCACAAATACCTTATACCTACTGTCAAGGACAGTGGTGGTGGGGTAATGATTTTGGATTGTTTTGCATCCACAGGATATGGGTCAATGCAACCGTACCAAAGTACCAAAGTATTCTAAATTTAAAGGTGAGGCCAGTTATCCAATAACTAAAGGTGTCTGAACAGGGATCTTGTAGCAGAACAAAATTCTTCATACTATCTGTATCAACTGTATTTCAGTTTTGCTGTAGTATTTACGAATGAAGGCTGCAATGGCCCAATCAAAATCCAAACCTTTACCCAAATGAAATACAGGTAGTCCTTGACTTACATATGTCCCCTAGTTACCAATGGCGCAGTACATTGTCTAGTTCCAATGTTTCCACAGCAGACAGTAGCTGAGAGAATGACAAGAGTGACAGGCATGCCGAGATGCAGCACCACATCATTGTGAAAACGAGTGGTGAAACTTCTCTTCTAACAAGGCCCACCAGTACAGCAAAATCAACTGTAAAAACCCTCCCTCGCGACCTCTATCCACAAACAAAAACAAACGCCAAAACCTATTGAGCTGCAGATTTAACTTTTTAATACATATACCTTTTCCGCAATATAACATACAAATTCAGCTTAAGAACAAACTATAGTCCTCATCCCCGTTCGTAACACTGGGGACCTGACAGCGCCTGTATTGTGCGGACTGACCTTAATAAGTCTGTGCATAAACAAGTGTCGCCACAAATCCCTCTAGAGTCACACCGGAGCGCAACCGTTTATGTAAATGCAAAAATATGGGCCCAAGATCCCCAGTCAAAACTTATTTTGAGAGACTGATAAAAAAAATTCAGAAACACGTCTACTTCAAGTCTGTTGTGGTGTTCTGACAAGCTTACCCCGACTCATAAAAAGTGTACTTGTGGTTTCTCACACATTTTTGCGAAACTTTTTCAATTCTTGCTAAATAAAGAATGACAGGGTAGAATCTGTTATTAGTGGTTGTTATTTCTTCTGAAGTTGCATTCACCTAATTTTAAGACCTTCTAAAGACCATGGGTGAGATGTATGATTTATGGCGCTTAGACGGCAATTTTTCTGTGCATAAGAATAGTGTGGAATGCGCCTGATTTATGAACCTGCTCCCATACCTGCAGCCATACTAATCCTTGCGCGAATCTAGCGCATCTACACAATACTTCTTCTCAGGTAAACCACTTTGAAAATGGTTTCCCTGTTCCAGCAGCGTAAATGCGCTCATGAAATCCGATCAACAACTGAAAAGCTATCACATCAATAGCTTCATATGTTTTATGAGGAGTGCAACACTGCTCCCCGTCCACACCCCCCTAAAATCAGGCGCATTAACAAAGTGCCTGCGGGGCCGCACTGCTAAATGCTGCCACTGATATTGGCTGAGCGGCAAATTAAAGCTATAGCTAACAAGGGCACGACACAAGATGGTCGGGCAGAAAAGACACCAAGACTTCCTGGCGCAGCCCGTTTCAGCATTGTTTTGCCACGCCCCCAAAAGTCCTCTAAACACTACAGAACTCATGGAGGGTGTACTTTCTTTTTCTCATGACTGTATATCACTGAACCCGTGCTGGATAACCAGAAGCTATCAACTTGTTACTAACTACAGAAAGTACAAAGTTTTTTGTACCTTAATGGGGCCCCTTTATCTCTGTGCCCCATGACATCTTTTATGGTTTCTACAACTACAGTTACACCCATGCTTGCAAGCAATTGATACTAAAGTAAGCTACAGAGAGTTTAAGTGTATTTGCTTCAATCTGTTTAAAAAAAATATCAGAAAAAACAGTAGCAATAGGTATAAAATAATATAATCCAAATATAATATATAAATCCTCTTATATAAAATATTATATATATAATATACTATATCCATATAATATCTATATATTATACTATATACTAAAAACTAGCAGCACACCAAAAGAACATACATGAACAAATTAGCAGGAGGGTGCCAGCAGCAAAAGCTGATCCGAAACCAAAAAGTTTCCAAAATACAGCGAGTAGACAAAAGTCCACGGCACTTCCAAAATGCATTCAAGCAATAAGGTAGTTTATTCCACACCATGCTCTCTTTGAGTCATGGAGAATAAACTCCTCTCATTCTGCACTGAATGCAATTTTGGAGTGCCGTGGACCCATTTTTTTTACCTAAAAATAATAATATATATAAAATCATATGAGTATATATATATATATAAATATATATATATATATATAAAAATATATATATGTCGAAGGTAAATTATATAAACTATGGATTTGATCAAGTCCTTAGGGAGTTCTGATCACATCATGGAGGATGACTCTGTGGGGTCATAATTCCCTAAAGAAATCGTCAGCGATTTGATCAAATTCCACATGAATGGCTTTCTTAGTTAAAAGATGAACATCCATATTGGTTATTGTCCGATCTTAAAAGTCCTTTAAGATATCAACCATGCAATTATGAAATGTAGAGAAAGGTAATACAACAAAAGTCATCTGAGACACAAATGAGTTCTTTCGAAAACTAATGAAGCCAAAAGAATTAGGGTACTTAAGCACGAGTCTTTTTAAAAAACAAAAAAAAGGATAATTTTATTAGAGACTTTTTAAACAGTATTTTAGTGAATGTAAAATCCCTAAATAATAGATAGCTTACATCCTTCATTTTTGGTGTAGTTGGAGTAGCTATTTTGAGGAGAGGCATTTCTACTGTAGGCCGATTCCTCTGGGAGGGAGGGGAGTAGGGGGGTAGGCTGGAGGGGGGGGGGGGTACTTTTGTTGCTGGGGGGTGTACCATATACTGGCGCTGGTGAGTGGCCAGTCATGGAGGGGGGCCGGAGGAAGGGAGCGGTGAGGTAAAGGGGAGTCAGAAGCGAGTTCTGACAATTGAAACATAGAGCTGTGCGAGTCTCCTGACTTGTTTATTTCGTCTTTTCACTAAAACAGTTCAGGGATTTGATCAAATCACTGACTTTCTTTAGGGAAAATGACCCGCCCAAAGAAAAAACCTAAGCAAAAAAAATGGTTTATATTTTTAACATCTTCCGTGATTTGATCAACTTCCTAGTTTCATTATGTCCCTGCAACATATATATATTCACCGATCCTTACTGGTGATACTAGTAAGAATGGCACATGACAAATGGAGTATTGGTGCCTGAAGTAGTAGAGAATTAAAAAAAGGTTCTATAATATAATATATTTTAGAGATATAATATATATAAGTATATATATATATATATATATATATTACACAACATATAATATCGTATATAATATATATATATATATATTTATATAATATATATATATATATATAATTCTCTAGGAAAAAATATATAATATTCTAAGAATCTTTTAAAACTCCTACTGCTCTGGCACCAATACTCCATTTGTCATGTGCTATACTTACTAGTATCACCAGTAAGGACCGGTGAATGCAGCTTTGACTCTCATCAATATATTTTAGTTTTTGATCAGTATACAAGCAATAAAAATGGAATAGAAAACATTAACTTTAATTAAAAAAAAACATTTTATTACATTTGATGGGGCTCTCAACAATGGTGTGGGGCCTATTCTTAAGTTTGCATAGGGTGCTATCACTTCTGTGTGTACCACTGCCAGGCAATTATATGTCTGAACAGCAATCAGGACTTTGTTTCTACTATTATTTGCTCTCAATAGAAATGATCAAATCTCCTTTGCAAAATGCAAGCACTAATATGCAAAGGATTATTGCTCTCATGATAAGAATTCTACATTTAGTTTCCACAATGTAACAGACAGGTAAACCGCATTATAAAAAGCTTTGCTTATAAGCTTTGCTTATTTCCCATTTTAGAAACAATATATTTCTGACATCATCAACTTGATCTAAATTTCATTTAGTTTATTGACGCCACCAGTTTTAATACGTCACTTTCAAGTCTTTGATGCTTGTAAAATCGGGGGGGGGGGGGGGGGGGGCTTTGGAAAATGTGCCTCATAGTGTGTAGCTATTTGTTTCTGGTAGAGATGGGAAAGAGCTGATACTATATAAAGAAAGCAATTTTCTAAATTATTCCACAAATATGTTATGAAAAAAAACTTCAGAAATGTGTATTCCATGGCTTAGACTTCAGTGCAGATTGTCATACAAGCAAATATTAAAGTGCAACGGTCCAACAGATTTCAATCAGAAACATAATGTGTAAAAGAAAAGTAATTACATACCTAACACGTCTTGTGTACTTATTATGCTCTAGAGTAATTTTTTGATTGCGAATAATCTTCTATTTTTCAGAGGATTTGCCTACCAAGAAATCTTATTAGAAGCAGAAGAAGATTTAGGATATTATCTTCTCAGGACTGTTAGCATTGTCTGTGTTTGTACACATCCAAGAACCATAGAGTAAAGTTAAATAGATGGGCCTAGTACTCCAAGTATACAAATGGCACTCACGCTATGTTATTGCAGCTAAGGCCACCTTCTCCTCTAAAAACACTGAACTGGCCAGAGATCCACCATGCCAGAACACGGGGTGGACAGAAAAACAAGCAACAGAAGAGACTCAGCAGAGAGATCAACTGTAGTAGTAGCCACGGCATGTAGACAATTGAGAGATAACCTCCCAGCTTGCAATGTACAGAAGCCTATTAGACCCTGACAGAGACAGGGTCTTCATATTGCTAATAATTATTCCACTACTACTCCTATTCAGTTATCCCATAGAGGTCATGTAACCATGCTGCTAACTGACTGCCAGGAGGTCACATGACTGATGTTATGTTAAGTCTGTACCGTTAGTTCATGAGAGCCAATACTGTGGATTGGAATGGGGGCCATTTTGTTTTTTCGATAGGGTCCTTTTGCATTAGCATAAATAAGATACAGGAGCAGAATTTTTAACACATATACAGTATATTAGAAAATTGTATGATTGAATATTAGATAGATAATAAATAAAAGCAATATGAAGTTGACAACCTTTTAAATATGGCAACTACAAGTAAACGCTAGAATACTGTGATACTGACATAGTTATACAAATAATCAAAGAGCTACATAGACTAATGCAGCATAAATATAGCTAGAACTTAGCAGTGCGACTGTAAGATATAATATTTTACAGCAGATAGAATCTAATAGTTGCTATAAGAAAGCTTGAGGAAGCCAAGTGAGGGCACAAAATAATTTAATAGAGATATGTCACGGACATATTGGGCTAAGTTGAGTTCTGTATAAGTTTATCTAATTTAATACATAAATGCAACATTTTATACAAAAGTAGTAACCCTTCTAGACTTGTCCTCTGCCTTTGACACTGTCAACCATTCCCTCCTGCTACAAATCCTCTCCTCCCTCTGCATCACAGACTTGGCCCTTTTCTGGATCTCCTCGTACCTCACTGATCGGACTTTCAGCGTCTCTCATTCTCGCTCCACCTCCTCCCCCCGGCCACTCTCTGTTGGTGTCCGTCAGGGGTCAGTCCTGGGTCCTTTACTCTTCTCTCTTTACACTCTTGGCCTCGGTCAGCTCATAGCCTCACATGGCTTTCATTACCACCTCTATGCTGACGAAACCCAACTCTACATCTCTGGTCCAGATGTTACCTCTCTTCTCTCCCGGATCCCAGACCTTCTATCGTTCATTTCCTCCATCTTCTCCTCACGTCTCCTAAAACTAAATGTGGAGAAAACAGAACTCATCATCTTTCCACCGTCCAACTCTACCCCTCCCCCTGATCTCTCTATCTCAGTCAACGGCTGTAAGGGTTCGGTGGATTCGCTGGACCACCGCAAGCGATGGTAGTTAAGCCACGCCAGGGAGCGGAGTCTAAGTAGCACCCAGTGTTCACCAGAGCCCGCCGCAAAGCGGCATGGACTTGCTGCGGCGTGAGGCTACCCCTGACGTGACTTGCTTGCGGTGGCGACCGGGGTACTGCGTGGTAGAAAATCATAATCCGGAGGCGTAGTCGGGGACAGGCAGGAGGTCAGGGCAGATGGCAGAGGTTCGAGGTCAGAGACAGGCAGATGGTCAGGGCAGGCGGCAAACAGGCAAGGTCAGGAACGTAAGCAGGCGGACTGGTACACGGGAAACCAATATGGATCTAGAATCACTAAGACACCTAAGCACACCAACAGAGGGCAAGGAGGTGTTGGGGGCGTATTCCCCTTATATAGGACCAGTTCCCGGCAATTAGCCCAATTTAAACCGGAACACGGGCCCCTTTAAATCCAGACCAGTCGTCGCGCCGCGCCCTTAGGAAACGGGCACGCGCGCGCGACCCAGGACGGGACCGGCTCGGCTTCACAGGAGGCGGCAAAGGTAAGGGAGCCGGCACCCGGCAAGCAGGGGGATGGTTGCGGGCAGCCGCGGCCACCGGCCGGACCCCCTGCGGGCACGTGGCAGCCGCGGGGAGCGGCAGTTCCCGCGACCCCCGTGACAACGGCTACACTCTCTCACCTGTCCCGCAAGTCCGCTTCCTTGGGGTAATCCTAGACTCCGCTCTATCTTTCAAAACCACACATCCAAAACCTAAACCTTCTGCCTGCCGCCTCCACCCTGAAAAACATCTCTCGCATCCCGCTCATTCCTCAACTAATGAACTACAAAAATGCTGGTCCACGCCCTTGTCATCTCCCCCTAGACTACTGCAACTTTCCTTCTCAGTGGCCTCCCGTCTAGCACTCTTGCTTCACTTCAAACAATTCTCAACTCTGCTGCCCATCTATCCACCTCTCTCCTCCTACTCCCTCTCGCCCTCCCCTCTGCCAATCCCTTCACTGGCTTCCATTGCCCAGCGAATTCATTTTCAGCTACAACCAGACCTACAAAGGTCTCCATAGACTTTCCCCCCAACATCTCCCCTATCTCTAGATACCTCCCCTCACGCAATCTCCCGCTCCTCACAGGACCTTCTTCTCTGTTCTCCTCTTTTTCACTCCTCACCAACCGTCTCCAAGACTTGTCTCATGCTTCCTCCACACTCTGGAACTCACTGCCCCAACACATCAGACTCTCCTCCACTTTCACCAGCTTCAAAAGCAACCTGAAAACCCATTTCTTAAGGCTTGCCTATAACCTTACAATAACCCTGCTGCCATTAACCCTCCACAAACATGTCTGCCCCTACCTCTGTCTCTTTCCCCCTCCTTGTAGATTTAACCCTCGCTGGGTGGGCCCTGTCTCCCTTGTCGTGCCAAATTGTCATTAATCCTTTATCATTGTACTCGTTTGACTTATGTTATGTATTGAAACCCCCTCGAATGTACAGCGCCCTGGAATCAATGGCGCTTTAAAATAAATAATAATAATAAAATAATATTTTTATTAAGTCACAATTAAAAACAAAGATGGAAGTAATCATGGGGGAAATCCAAATAGATCAACATGCAATGTTACAGCTAATACCACTCATGTAATGGTATATATTATTAATAATAATCACATGGTTAACAAGTATAAGGCAATGTTCACACGGCAGAAATTGTGGGACATATTTCGCCCCGCAATTACGGCCGTGTGTACATGGGCGGGGCCGGCAGCCCGCCGGCCCTATAGACAAGCATTATTCTGGGCGGCGTATACACCGTGAAAAATTTGACATGTCCCTTCTCTCCCCCTCGCCGTATTGTCCCGAGCCGGGAGAGGAGATGTAATCCATAGTTCTCTATAAGAACTGTGGATTACCGTAATGACTGGGACGTATCTCGCCCTGAATTTCACGCATACGACGCGAAATACGGGGCGAGACACGTCCCATTTTAAGCCGTGTGAACATAGCCTAAGGGTTTTAAGATACGATTCAAAAGGGGCATTGAAGAAGTCATTTCAAACACGGGGAGTAAAGTACAGTATCTCATTCAATCGCTACTAAGTATCAAGACATGATCCCAATTGAATACACTAAGTCAGCTATAATCATAGAAGACTGGGGAGAATATTGACAGTGCAGCGCTGGATCCAAGGTGAGAAGGGAGGTAAATACAGGGTTTTTATTATTATTAATTTATTTATTTTAAAGGGGCAGGAGTAAAGTAAAAAGAGTAGTGGGTCTTGCTCCACATGTACAAGTTTTTGTGGGTCTTGACAAATTTGGATTGTTTTACAAGTCTTTTTAGCTGAAAAATCTGACACCTTAGTAGTTGAGCAAAAGGTGTTTGAAACCTGCTGAAATGTTATATTGTGATAAAATATATGTTATAAATAATTATCATTCAAAACTTGTCCTTTGTGACATACAGTATGTAGTTCATGTATACTCATTGTTTCACAATCAAAAAATGATAATAATTTTAGTTTTGTTTTTTTCACTATAGATGGTTATACTCCGATTGTAATGCAACCAACAAATTCAAATGAGAAAACCCAGCTGATTGGAGACAATCGTCGTACCTATCAAACGGATTCCTAAGCAGTAAAGGCAGGATCACGGTTCTATCACCACCATAAGCTATGTGTTAATAAAGTTGTATACAGACAGTTGTAAAGTTCTAGATGCACATCAGAATAGGTGCATCAGGCTGTATGTCTACTGGAAAGGTCCCTTGAAAAATAAATACACTACATGTACAATCATATTCAATTGTCTTCCTGGTATTTTTGAAACATGGTGTCAGGCCAGTTTGAAAATAATAAAATATGCTGGCCTGAAAAAGCAACTCTGTCTTCAATGCAAAGCTGTTCAGATTTCCATCTATCTTAAAGGGGTTTTGCTACGATGTAATGTTGTCGTGGGATCCTCCAAAATGGGTATTTAATCACTTTTCTAAATATATGTGAATACAAAAATTGCAGCTTGAGAGAGCTACAGGCTGCCTTACCTGCCTTTTGTTACTTAAAAGCTTCTATTTAAGACCTGACAAAAGCTGCTGGCCGGGCTTGCGCAGAGAACACTTCTTATCTGATGAAAAGGGAGCTGAGGGGAAAACTTTCAAGGCACCGGGTAGAAATATGTTGTTTTTTGTATACAGAAATCCACTAGTTGTAGTGTGATTATCTGAGTAGATCCCCGCTTTATCTGATGACAGGGGGAAAAATGAAGAAGCTTTTAAGCTGCTGTGGAGAAAAGGTGTTGTCTTTTGTATACAGAATCCACTAGTTGTAATTTGATTATTTGAGTGAACATTTCACATGATCTCTTATGTACGGCTCTGTGCTCTGGCTGTGTGTCTCTCTCTCTCAGCTCAGCGTGGATTGTTTACATTTGATTCTTAGCAGATAAGGCACGTCCTGGCAAAACCCCTTTAATGTAAAAATATAAACTGAATTATGTAACAAACACTTACAACACTCATAGTGCACTCCTTGACTTGTGACTCTACATAACGACCTTCTAAAGACCTGATGTAGAAAATATTCTCTTTGAAAACTTAAAAAAATATAGGATGGTTTATAGTTATTAGGTCTTTGTGTAATATCATAACCTGTGATGTTTTAAAGGGGTATTTTCACAACATTGATTGGCTTCAAACATGTAGGCAAAGATAAATAAAGACTATTACCAAATACATTGCTGTTATGATTTTGCTTCCTTTCAGAGTTATAGCTGATCTTATCTCCTGCTTGTGTAGACAAGCTTTCCTAGTTTACAGACCATCTTTTTCTGTTCTCATTGCTCAAGCTGTTGTGACCGATCAGGGTTATGTCACTTCCTGCTGTGCCTTGTCAGTAACACAGGAGTTTATGTCACTGATAAACTTTTACCCTTTAGGGCTATGTAGTTTTCTGCCTTACTGTTTTAAACCTTTTTGGTAGCAATGTCCCTCTGATAGGCTCAACTGAGAATAGCAGAGCTGATATAGACCTGCCCAAAGCTTTTATGTTATGAAACCATGTTTTGATTGAAAATTAATACATACAATCCCAGTCTGTCTAATGATTATATAACAAACTGCAAAATGTTGCAGAGGCCATAAATTATAGAGTATATAAGGGCATATATTCTATATTATGCAGCTGCTATGGAACCTATAAAGAATAGAGCTCCCCAGTTCCAGTTTCTTCTGCCTTGTGTGTGGTGTGGACACAGTAACAGAACCAATAAAGTAGGAAATCAGTCGTATCTCAGGATTGGGAGTAAGCAAGTTCTGCACTCTCTTGAAGGACAGTCTAGGCTTAACCTAGCAAAAGAGCAGAAGCAACTTAGATTTTTATGGGGGCTCTTCTCCTCTATGTACACCACTGTGTATACAACAAAGGGTATGTTCACATCTGCGTCGTAGGTTCTGTTTCGTGTCTCTGTTGCAGATTCCATAAAAATGTTGGAAAAAAATTTGTGGCATGCAGCACTATGTTTTTTTCTATTGAAATGACAGAAAGGGCCAAATTGTAGTCAATGGAGTTCGTCCAGTGTGCTACTGGTGTCCGTCATGTAACAGATGAGGCGCCATCTCTGCACTGAAGGCTCCAAATGGAACCTTCAAAGCAGATGTGAACCCAGCCAGTCTTGTTTAAATGGTGCTTGCGACAATATAAGATAAGCAATATACAGTGAATAAAAAAAGTATTTGATACACTGGTGATTTTGAAAGTTTTCCCACCTACAAGGAATGGAGGGGCACGTAATTTTTATCGTAGGTGCACTTCAACTGTTATAGACAGAATCTAAAACAAAATCCAGAAAATCACAATGTATGATTGCTAAATAATTAATTTGCTTTTTAGTGCATGATATTAGTATTTGATACAATAGAAAAACAGAACTTAATATTTGGTACAGAAACCTTTGTTTGCAATTACAGAGGTCAGATGTTTTCTGTAGTTCTTCACCAAGTTTGAGCACAGCAGGGATTTTGGCCCATTCCTCCATACACACCTTGTGGCTGGGCTATATTGAGTTTCAACTCCCTCCAAAGATTTTTGATTGGATTCAGGTCTGGAGACTGGCCTGGCCACTCCAGGACCTTAAAATGCTTCTTACGGAGTCACTCTTCTTAGTTGCCCTGGCTGTGTATTTCGGGTCATTGTACTGAAAGAAGACCCAACAACAATCCATCTTCAATGCTGTTACTGAGGGTAGGAAGTTGTTGTCCAGAATCTCACGATAAATGGCCCCTTCCATCCTCTCTTCAATATGGTGAAGTTGTCCTTTCCCCTTTGCAGACAAACACCCACAAAGTACGATGTTTCCACCTTCATGTTTCACGGTTGGGACGATGTTCTTGGGGGTATTCTCATCCATCTTCTTCCGCCAAACAGGGCGCGTGGCGTTGATACCAAAAAGTTCTATTTTGGTCTCATCTGAACATGTCCTTCCCCCATGCCTCCTCTGGATCATCAAGATGGTCAATAGTGAACTTCAAAGGGCCTGGACATGTGCTGGCATGGGCAGTGGGACCTTGGATGCCCTGCAGGATTTTAATCCTTGACGTTGTAGTGTGTTACTAATGGTAATCGCTATTCAGATCATTGACCATGTCCTCCCATTTAGTTCTGGGGTGATTCCTGACCTTTCCCAAAATCTTCCTTACCCAGAGGCAAGATCTTGCATGGAGCCCCAGACCGAGGAAGATTTTGTGTTTCTTCCATTTCCTAGCAATTACGCCAACGATTGTTTCCTTCTCACCAAGCTGCTTGCTTTTAAAATTCTGTCTCTCGCAATTGAAGTGTACCTATGATAAAAATTACTGACCTCTCCATTCTTTGAATGTGGAAACACTTGCAAAATCGCCAGTGTATCAAATACTTATTTTTCCTACTGTAAATATGTATTATAGAATTGTCCCCCTCTTGTTTGAAAAAAAAATTCTGCTTTTTTTGTTTTTTATTCTGACACGAGCTTTGTCTGGTATCGCAGCTTAGCCCTATTCAGCTAAGTTGCAATTTTTGTTTTTTCTTTATAGCTTGCAAATGCAATTGATTTACAGTGTTGACAACTGTTTTATGAATGACACATTCTGCATTTGAAATCATTTGTGAAACATCAAGCTAAAAAAAATGCCAAATAAGCTGAATCAAGAAAGGGCACCATTATCACAAAGCTGGTGACGTGTTGGCTAAAATAAACTAGATGTGTACTTTCAGTCATCTTATTGTACAAATGATCCTTGTATACTTATCAAACTCTTAATCTATCATTATTAAACTAAAGGAATATTATATGATAGAATTTGTGTCCTTTATTTTGACTTCCTTTTTGCTATAACTTGTGTGCAACCACAGAGGTAGCAAACAAATAGCAGAATTTATTGGTACTCAACTTCCCAATTTGCCGTGCTACAGTAGGTACAAAATATTCATTCTGTGCCCGTTACCCACTGGCACAGCTACATAGGGCGGGGGATAGTCTACCCTAAGCAACACTCTTTTGGAGAAGCATGTATTGCTTGTCAACTCTCCTGGACCTCAGAAGAGTTGGCAAATCTCCTGGGTACTGTACATCTACGGCACTTAGATGGTCCAAGCTGAAAAGTTCCTTAGTGAGCACTGGTTGACTTGTAAAGCTAGGCTCCTAATGCAATGACTGGGATCTGAGTTAGCTTTAATCCTAGACATTGTGGTCGACAGCAGCTGTAGCATATAGATAGTTGTCACCCATTGGCACCCCTGCAAAAATCTCTGCTTTTGCCCTTAAAGGGGTTGTCTCACTACAAAGATCATAGTTTAAAATGAGGGGAACCAAAATGTAAGCATGTCAGTCCTTGGTTACCATTAGAAAAGTGCTATGAGAACCGGCTGATTTATATGTGCTTAGCAACATAATTGAAGCCCAGGTCGGGTTACACCCAACTACTGTGTTACTGGCTGTCGGATGAGCAGCATGTCCCACCCAGGTCGCCGACAGGAGCATGCACAGTATGTGGATACAGTGCAGAGGACACAGACGGGATCGTGGATACCACTTTAATTAGGATAGTGCAGGGTTGACAAGAGAGATATCCCATGTAAAACACAGACAGCACAGCTGTAGTGATGCGCAGTCCCACGTAAACAGTTTTGTGCCATAAATGTGCAGTCCCATGTAAAACACAGACAGAGTGCAGCTATACTACGCAGTCCCACATAAATCAATTTTGTGACTCGGATGCACAGTTCCATGTAAAAAAAATTGTGACATAAATGGCAGCCCCATGTAAATCACAGACAGAACACCGCTGTACTGTGCAGTCCCATGTAAATAACTTTTGTGCCTCAGATGTGTATTCCAACGAAAATGACTTTTGTGACACAGAGAGAAATAACACAGCTGAACTATGCAGTCCCACATAAATCACTTTTGGGACACAAATGTGCAGTCCCATGTAAAACAAGACAGAGTGAGCTTACTGTTCATTCCCACGTAAATTACTTTTTTTTTTGCTCAGTTTTCATCCCCAAAAATTAAAGAGAGAAAAAAAGCTTATTTGCAGTCCCACATAAAACATTTTTTTGCAAATGATCTGCAATCCCACATGAATCAATTTTGTGACACAGATGTGCAGTCCCATGTAAATCACAGGCAGAGAACACAACTGTACTGTGCAGTCCCACGTAAAAAACCCCGTGTGAAAAAAATTCAGCCCCAAAGAAACCACTTGTGAAAAATTGTGCAGTCCCTGAAAACCAAAAGATAAAGTGAAATTTGGCTCCGCAACTTAGAGTCAATGGGTAAGAAATTAGGATATATCACAAGTGAGAAAAAGGAACAGAGAAAAAAAACACCCATTTTCCCAGAGTTGAATGTCAAATCCCATTCAGTTAAAAATTATGTAGAAGAGCAAAATTTTTAGATTTTCACTATTAGTTACACTTAGTTTTTTCATTTTCCAATGTTTCCCTTTAGCTGTGTTTACACAGCAAATACTGAAAGGCCTTTTGTTTTTTGGGACTGTTTTTTTTTCACTTGCTGTGTCACTTCCCTCACTCAGACAGTTAAAAACCCTTCCTTCCCCCCAACCACACAGAATGAATATCACATTTCACAAGCTCGTTTGGCAACCAGCAAAAAAGGCTGACAATGCTGGGCAAACAACCTCAATAAGCTTCCTTGAAAACCTTTGGATTAAAAATATCTCTTTGTTAAAAAATCACTGCACATATTGCCTCACTTGCATTAAGTTTATTTCTTTTGAAAACCAAAGAAAAAACGAAAGCAACAAATTTTAGCATCAGAACAGCAGGATCCCCTTCGTAGGTACTGACTTAAAGGGGGGTTTTCGCTACAAAATCATGTCTCAGATTTTGGGGAAATAAAAATAAGCACTTTGTAAAAGGTTTGATTACCTCTTCACTTTTTTTAGCAGATATGGCTTTTCTGTAAATCTTTGTTCTATTTCTGCTGTTGCTGGTTGGACATGCCCCCGAACATGTCCTGCCCCTAGACACGCCCCCTGCACTGTAATTGGCTGGCTGACATTTCATTCAGCCTGTTGGGATACGCCCCAGACAGGCAACGCCCCAGCCACGCCCTCTGTGCTGTGATTGGCTGCCTGCACAATCTCTGTGTTTTCTCCCCTCTGTGCTGTTAAAATTGATAGTGAAACCAAGGTCTGCTGGCTCCATACTCATCTCCCAGCTCTAGGGTGACGGATCTGGGCAATTACTGGCTGTTTAAGTCACAGATCCCCTCATATAACACAGTATTATAGCGTCTCCCGAGGGGAGAGGAAGATGGGAAGGGCAGTGTGTATTCCTCCATATAAAACAGTAACACAGACTGCAGCCTGGTAACAGAGGGAAAGGGGGGGGGGCAGTGTACACACCTCGCATGTCTCATCAGTTCAGGCTGTGTGTATAACTGCATATAGCACAGCAAGGAGCTTGTGGAGTCACCTGAAACTCTGCAGACATAAGAAGCATCAGGAGGCTGCAGATCTGTTCTGACCAGACATCCTATTTGCTTTTTAGCCTTCACTCAGAATGAGATGTCACAGGTTCTTCGGGTGAGGGGAGACACGCCTCCTGGGGAAGACAGGGCCTGCTGAGAGAGAAGACTCGCCCTGGATTTCAAATTCAATCTCAGAGAATTAGCTGAACAGCATGAACAGTTCAAACGATAAAACTCCTTTAAGCTAACTCAAAATTAATCCCAAAAGAGAAAAATATTTTCATTACTAATTACAACACTTAAAAACATCAGAACCTGGTAAAGTTAAAACCTCATAACACTACTTAAGGTGTATACTAGCTTTTTTCAGCAATATAAGTAATTCTTCTGTTAGATCATAGTAGATCACACAAACCATGACCTGGTTGCCTGTTCATCTGTTGTCATTCCTTGTACAACTTTTGGTAAATGCTGACCACTGCATATTGGAAACAATCTGCAATACTTGAAGTTTTTAAGGGACTTTGCTCCAACTATCTAGCTATCAAAATGTGTCCCTTATCAAAATGGCTGTTTAGGCTTTTCCATCTTTCCAGCTTCTAACATATCATCTTCAAAAACTGTCTGCTCACTTCTTTTTATATCACTCCACTTGACAGACGCCATTGCCATGAAGTAATCAGTGTTCTTCACTTTTTTTAATGTTATGGCTGATTGGTGTATGTTACAAGTAAGGGTATGTTCACACGGTGTATTGCCGTGCATACTGTACACGTCGCAATACGCTGGCTGCAGAGGCGTAACTTGAAGCTCTGGGGCCCTAGTGCAAAAACTGAAATGGGCCCCCAGCTACCATGTGCCACTTACAATGCTAGTATGTGGCAGAAGGGCTTTTGGGCCCCCTCAAGCTGCAGGGCCCAGTAGCGACTGCACCCCTTATAGTTACGCCCCTGGCTGGGTGCTTTAGATGTATGCGCTGCCCAGCGAGTACTTCTAAAGTGCTGACAGCCTGCTAAAGCAACTTGCCTGAAGCAACTGATAACAACGGATGACACGGATTTGTTATCCATTCTCATCATATTTTAATCCTTTTTCAAGAGGACAGTTGCAAAAACAAGGGTTTGTCCACACGACAAGTACATTTTACTCATATTTACTTAGTATTACATGTAGAGGGAGGGTCGTTTTTTTTTACTCCTGTTTATAGTCAGAAATGAGAACCATTAAATTCTATGTGGTTTCGGACACGAATCTGCATTGAAGACCATACAAATGTTTGGGGCGCGTTTAACAAGAGGTTTTTAATCATTGACATGAATAGTAAATTTCCATACAGAAAATGACCAAAGACTAAACATGTTCAAAGTTTTTGGACAGCGAAGAAAACAACCTGAACTACAATGCATATTTTCTATTGATGTCAATGGGGATGATTTACTTTAAGTTTTAGAAGAGCATTTCAAGTCAGTAACCACGTGGAATCCGACTTGAAATATTTGTTGTGTGGAAGTACCTTAAGAGTATGTGAAATATAAAACATATTATTAAAATGTAACATTTTCAAATTCAATTAAATGAAAAGGGATTGAAAGGGAGATATTATTTCAAATTTTTTTAGACTGAAAACATGTAAAGTACAATGCTTATATGTACAAGCCCTTATCAAGGGAAGGTTTTACCACTACGACCCCCACAGTTCTATCTGGTTGTAAAACTTATGAAGTGAAGGCAGTAATCAGGATCCTCATTTCAGCATTTCCTATCTATTTCCCAGATAGTCATTAGTACTTGTTTTACAGTCCCTGCAGTGCTATAAAGTAACTGTGGATGTTGGCTGTTTGACACTTGAGCTCTAGATAATATAATTTTTGGAAACCATCTGGTTAAATTGTTTTCTCCAAGATTCTATAGAAAATCTGCTGTAACAAGTCACGCAGAAATGTTTCCTTATGTTGGAACATACATTGTTATTTGACTGTAAAACCAATCAACCTATAAATATCACACTTGCCTGTAATGAAGATTTATATAATTTCATATAGATTGTTTTTCATTCTGTCGACTAAAACAATGTGCACAGCTAAATACCTTATTATGAAAATGTACAGTATAAGGATTTCATGGTAATAATGGTGATATAAATTCTGTCCACTACACTGTATTATGTATATTGATGAAGTTTTCATTTAAATCAAGGCTAAAAGGTCATGAACAGTCATAAGTTTTAAAATTGATTAAATTATAAATGTATTAATTTACATATGCTAAGCCCACATTTTCTCTGTGGACTTGGTTAATGCAACACTATCTCCTGAAAATGTAAGATACGGTGAAGGAAATAATTATTTGATCCCCTGCTAACTATGTGAGTTTTCCCACTGACAAAGACATGAACAATCTATAATTTTAAGGATATGTTAATTTTAACATTGAGAGATAGAATATCCAAAATAAAATCCAGATAATCGCATTCTATAAATTATATAAATATATTTGCATTTTGCAGTGAGAAATAAGCATTTGATCCCTCTAGCAAACAAGACTTAGTGCTTGGTGGCAAAACCCTTGATGGCAAGCACAGCAGTCAGACTTTTTTTGTAGTTGATGATGAGGTTTGCACACATATGAGGAGGAATTTTGGTCCACTCCTCTTTGCAGATCATCTCTAAATCATTAAGATTTTGAGGCTTTCGCTTGGCAACTCTGAGCTTCAACTCCCTCCATAAGTTTTCTATGGGATTAAGGTCTGGAGACTGACTATGCCACTCCATGACCTTATTGTGCTTCTTTTTGAGCCACTGCTTTGTTGCCTTGGCTGTATGTTTTGGGTCATTGTCTTGCTGGAAGACCCAGCCATGATCCATGTTTAATTTCCTGGTGGAGGGAAGGAGCTCGTCACTCAGGATTTTACGGTACATGGCTCAATCCATTCTCCCACTGATGCGGTGAAGTAGTCCTGTGCCCTTAGCAGAGAAACACCACCAAAAGATAATGTTTCCACCTCCATGTTTGACAGTGGGGACGTTGTTCTTTTGGTCATAGGCAGCATTTCTCTTCCTCCAAACACGGTGAGTTGAGTTAATGCCAAAGAGCTCAGTTTTTCATCTGACCTCAGCACCTTCTCCCAAACACTCGCAGAATCATCCAGGTGTTCATTGGAAAACTTCAGACGGGCCTGCACATGTCTTTATCAGCAAGGGATCAAATAATTATTTCCTTCACTGTATATGGGCACAGATGAAAGGCAGGATGAATATTAACTTGTCTGATCCTTTTCTCCACAGAAAATAGCATTGTCAGATTTGTGTGGTCGCCACTTATTCCCTTTCTTAGAAAGTGCATGGGCCCCATAGCAAAGTTATAAATGTAAAATCTCCTACCCTCCCAAAAAGAGTGCCAGCAGGATTTTCTTAAAGGGTAGATTAAAAGGAACTTGGCTAAACTTGGGATGTACACTGCAACTTCCCCCCAATTTGATAGTTCCTACTACAAATGTTGGTTATCAGAGAGAAAAGTTCTTAGTCTCCTCTTCCTCAAACAACAGCAGCCACATGCTCTGCTCAACAAAGTCTGCTGTAAAGTACATAGGCTATCTGGCTGTGTACAGAGCAGCAGGCTTTTCTGAGAAGAGGATGCGGCTGCCTATGTTCAGAAAATAAAGCAGTCACATCCTTTGCTCATCAGACTGAATAACTGTACACAGCCTCTAAACCCCTATTTATACTGGATCATCCATTCATGGTATTTACTAGGATATGGTGAAAAATTGACCCCAAACACTAAATACATAGGGAAAAATTTACCTTTTTTGTTTGGGGACAAAAAGGGGTTAAATTCCCCCCACCTAAAAGCATTTAAAAAATTTTCCCCAAAAAAAGTTAGGGGGGAGGGTCACTTGCTGACCAAGTTAAAAAAAAAAAAAACCTTTTTTTTAATGGTACCCCACACTTTCGTAAATAAGTAAAAATTTTGCAGGAGGGGGGAGCAACAAGGCATCAAATCAAACCAATCCCAAAGACCAGATCCAGAATGTATTCAGTTTCCCAGACCCCCCAACTCTTTTTTAAATTCAGATTTTTGAAAAATTTTCCCCAAAATTTTTTTTAAAATTCCCGGGCCCAGAAAAAATAAATTTTAAATTTAAAGGCCCCCTCTTTTTAGTTAAAGGGGTTGTCCAACTATAAACATTGATGGCATATTATTGAATATATCATCAATGTCTGATAGATCTTGAGAACAAGCTCCAAAACCTTTCGTTTGTATTTGAAATTCTCATTTTAAATTGGAGGCCCCAAACCCCAAAATCTTAGTTTTTAAAAAAAAAAAAAGTTTAAAGGTTTGGGTTTCCTCGGGGAAATTTAGGAAATTTAAAAGGGACTTTTTAAGGAACAAAAGACAAAATTTAGGAAAAAATTATGGGTCCCCCCCTGTTTTTTTTACAACACGGTCCCTGGATGTGGGGCAGGGCCACAGCAAAAACAAACAAAAATTTTGCTTTTTCAAAGTTGAACCAGCCCCCCCCAACACTTTGTTTAAATGAAACGGTGCGGGGGCCGATGGACTTTAAGGCCAAAAGCCCCGACCAGGAAACCCGGGTGGGGATCCTCTGTGTTTAAAAGCGGCGGGGGTGGTAGCTGGGGGGACCACGCCAGGGAGGGGGTTCTAAGGGGCCCTGCTTTTGGGCAGACCCCGCCGAGAGGGAGGGGGGTTGGCTGGGGACCCCCAGGTACTCCCCTAAAGTGCTCCCTGCGGTGACCCCGGGGTCCCAAGACAGGAAATCCAGGTGGTGGAATCAGGAACATGTACAGCAGGATACGGAGGGTTAAAGTACACATGCCCACGGTATGGGGAAACGGGAGGGAAAACACATCAGGTAAGCCCGGGGGAAAACCCCACGGAAAACAGGAGAGCACTACAGGCGGAACACGGCGGGATAAGGAGACAGACACGAGGGGAGGACGGCCGGGCTCAGATGAAAAAGACATGGCCCGCACCCGGGGGTTAAAGGCCCCTCCAAAGCAGCCCGGAGCTGGCGGAGCTCAAGGGGGGAAGGCTGGAACAGAAACAGATCAATAAACTGACCAGAGCGAGGCAGGAATTTCCCTTTTATAGGCAGGGGTCAGATTTTAAAGGGAAGTAGACAGAGACAACAAACCTATAAAAGAAGGAAGTGCAGGCGCCGCCCTAGGGGAGCGAGAACACAGGGCCCCCGGGAAGCAACGAAAGGACAGGCGGGTAAGCCGGAAGGCAGGGACAGGCGACGGCCCAAGGCGGGAAACCGCGGGTAAAACCGTGATAGTACCCCCCCCTAAAAGCCCCCTCCCCCCCCTCCAAATCAAAAAGGCTTTTAACAGGTGGGGGGCCCGCAACTTTGGGGGGCAACCCCAAAACCAAAATACGGGGTGAAAAATAGCCAGTATAGGGGAAAACCTAGTAAGGAATGCACGGGAGGAAACAAACGGGGCACTAGCCAAAATGGGGGGGGGAAACAAGGGGGGACCGTAAGCCACGGGGGCTCAGAAGGCTCAGGGGGGGACGTAAGCCCCCGGGGATCAGAAGGGTCGGGCGGGACCCAAGCCACGGGGATCAGAAGGCCAGGGGGGGGACCGTAAAACCAGGGGGGTCAGAAGGCTAGGGCGGGGACCGTAAGCCCCGGGGATCAGAAGGCTCGGGGGGGGAGTAAGCCCCGGGGATCAGAAAAGGGTCGGGCGGGACCGAAGCCACGGGGAAATCGAAGGCTCAGGGCGGGACCGTAAGCCACGGGGACTCAGGAAAGGCTCAGGGGGCGGGGGCCGTAAGCCAGGGGGATCAGAAGGCCCGGGGGGACCCCTAAAACCCGGGGATCAGAAGGCTCAGGGCGGGACCGTAACCCGGGGACTCAGAAAAAGGGTCAGGGCCCGGGACCGTAAAGCCCGGGGACTCAGAAGGCTCAGGGCGAGGGCCCTAAGCCACGGGGACTCAGAAGGTCAGGGCGAGACCGAACCATGGGGATGAAAGGGTCAGGGCGAGACCATGAGGTAGGCAAACGGAGCTCTGGGGGACCCTGGCTAGGCCAAACGGAAGTCTGGGTGGCCCGGCTAGGCCCAAAAAGGAAACTCTGGGGGAAAAAATGAGCTAGGCCAAAAGGAAGCCTGGGTGGCCATGGGGTAGGCCAAAAAGGAAGCTCTGGGCTGGACCTGGGCTAGGCCAAAGGGCTCTGGGCGGCCAAGACTAGGCCCAAAGGGTGTTGGGCCCCACCATGAGTAGGCCAAAGGGTGCCCCTGGGCCCCCCCCCCCCACCTGAGCTAGGCCAAGGGGTTTTTTTTCTCTGGGCCGGACCATGAGCTAGGCCAAAAGGGGCTCTGGGCCCGGACCCCTGAGCTAGGCCAAACGGAAGCTCTGGGCCGCACCATGAGCTGGCCCCAAGGAACTTGGGCCGGACCTGGCTGGCCAAACGGAAGCTCGGGGGACCTGAGTGGCAAACGGAAAACTCTGGGCCGGGCCTGGCTAGGCCAACGGAAGCTCTGGGCGGACCATGGCTAGGCCCCAAAGGAAGCTTGGGGGCCCGGGCCATGAGCTAGGCCAAACGGAAAACTCTGGGCTGGCCCTAGCTAGGCCAAAGGAAGCTCGGGCTGGATATGAGCTAGGCCCAAAAGGAACTCTGGGCTGGACCATGGAGGCAACGGGTGCAGAGTCTAGACGAGGGCGGGCACCCCCGGGGGATCCATGGCAGTTATTGTAACGGTGCGGCGCGATGGGCTACCCGAAGCGCCGACCCAGACATCCCGGGGGTGGATCCTCTGTGATCACCCCAGGCGAGGTGGTGCTGGGGACCACGAGGGGTGGGCTGGGGCCCTGGTCTTCCAAACCCCCCGCAAAGCGGGTGGCTTGGTGCGGGGAAAAAACCCGGGGGCATACCCCCACGTGGCTACCCGCGGTGACAGCTGGGGTGCAAGAAGGAAACCAGGCGGTGGAAAACAGGAACATGCGCAGGATACAGGGGGGTTAAACGTAACATGCACCACAGGGTTTGGCAGGAACTGGACGGGTAACCATCAGGGAAGCCAGGAAAAACCCGCAGGAAAGGGGGACTACAGGACAGGAAACCGGCGGGTACAGGAACACAGCACGACGGACGGACGGCCAGGAGCTCAGATGACCAAGACACTGGACCAGCATCTCAGGGGTTAAAGGCTCCAATAGCAGACCTGAGATGCTGGCAGGAGCTCAAGGTGGGAAGCAGCTGGACACAGCAACAGACTGCAATGAACTGACCCAGAGCAGAGGCAGGGCAGGTCAGAGGTAAAGAGGCAGGGGTCAGAGGTAAAGAGGAAGTAGACAGAGACAACTAACCTATAAAAGACAGGAAGCTGCAGCGTGCGTGCCCTAAGAGGAACAGAGCACACACAGGACCCCAGGAAGCAACAGAACAGGACAGGACAGGTAAGCACAGGAAGGCACGACACGCTGATGGCCCAAGGCAGGGAACCGCGGCGTGAACCGTGACACTTACGTCCAAAGAAAAGCCTTCCCGGAATGGCTGGAAGCCATACTAACACTAACACTTAAATGTGTGTCAACTGCCTGATGCTTGATGGCTTTTCATTTCACCAAGGCTCTTTACCTTGGTGACATGCGTCTGAGCTTCTCCAGGAATATGCCAAGGACCTGGATGGGTTACATACACCATTACATACTTTTCCAGTTGCTGCCTTACAATATATAAAATTAATTTTACTTATCAAAAATTCTATTATAACATGTGTCTGGCGTTAGCACTGTGACCTTGCAGCACAAATCCCACCAAGGACAACATCTGCGTGGAGATTGTATGTTCTCCCCGTGATTGTGTGCGTTTCCCATCATACTACAGAAACATACCAACGGGGACAGAGACCAGAGTACGTGATGACGATCTCTATAGAGCACTGTGGAACATAGAAGCACTATATACATGGATAAAAATAAATGAATCTGTTGCATAACTATAGGAACTAAGCATTTCATTTTCCCACATTGAATGCTTTCCTCAGTACAATTTGATCATCTAGTATACAATATTGAATCAGCAGAATATATTTAATTGAAGTATTTCATTAAGGAATATGCAGTTCTGCATTTAGAAACACTTTGCCACAACACTGCTCAATCTAAGGACACATTTAGTGACAGCTGTCATTCCCCTCCAGATGTCCCTCTGCCCACTTGCTCAGGCCCTCCCTATTCCCACAGGGTGGAATGTGGAGCAGACATCCCTGGGATTCGTCACCTGTCTGAATCTATCCCTCTGTCACTTTCATATATGGGCAGAGCAGTATGGCAACATGTGACAGAGTGCTACTAAAAACAGCTTGAGCGCTCTTCAAGTGATCCTTTAAACAATGTCATCCAGCTGAGGAAACCCATAGGACATTTGATCACACTAGTCCAGGAATTATTTGAAGGGAACGAAGCCGGAAACTGACAGCACGACATATTTCTCCTAAAGTTTACTCTCCTTGGAATAGCTGGGAGATGAGCACCTCTCTGTCTTACCAGTCCTTGAGCAAAGAGCAGCAGACCATGGATAACTTGGAGAAGCAACTTATTTGTCCAATATGTTTAGAAATGTTTTCCAAACCGGTGGTAATCCTTCCTTGTCAGCATAATCTATGCAGGAAGTGTGCCAGTGACATATTTCAGGTAAGATGCATGAGACAATAGTATAGTATGACAGCAAAAAGCACAGCAAGAAAAAGTAATACAATATAACAACAATATAAAATAAAAAATAAATATTTATTTGTATTCCCTTAAATTACAATAGGGCTTACATGCTGGTGTTTGAAAACCTTTAGTAACCTATTGATCAATTATAAAACTTTATTAATTACTTTTAATTAAGAATAAAAAAGCAATAATTACATTTCAATTTTCACTGCAAGACAGGTTTAACTTGTTTTATGAAAATGTGGTGAGTTTCAAGTGGTTATATGTTAGAAGATAAGTAGGCCTTGTTCATACAGTGAAGCTCTTGATGCATTCTGTCTTTAGCCAATACAAGATGGCTCTAATTAAGTTAAAAAGTGAAAGAATATGTTCACAACATACATTGTGGTGCTGCAAACAATGCAACAAAACAAAACTTTTGTGCATACACAATTTTCACAATTGTTTTTATGGTTCTTCTTCAATATAAAGGCAACAACATTTTCCGAAAAATGCCACTGGGGAACCGAAATCATACTCACCAAATAATGTGATTTGTTTTTTCGTGTTTTTTTTTAATACATTTTCCATTGCTGCTGTTTTTCATTATTGATGTCAAGGGGAAAAACTACAACAAAACTGCAACAATTGTGGAATACTGTATTTTTAACATGGCAATGCCTAAAAAAGCATAGCGTCTCAAAACTCCAGTTCAAGGAACATAACATCTGGACATAACATTCTTTCCACTGCAGAGTGGAAAAATTACAGTTTTATGGCATGTGCTAGGCCTGAGCCTCTTCTTTATAGCTATTGTTAGTTTTCTCCTCCTAAGAATCAGTTCCTTAAGATGGCAAAATACATTACAAATTGTACAAAGAGATTGCTTTTATGACTATTTTATATTGTTGATATAAAGTAAGTACAATTCCAATATCTGACATTACCACTCGTTAAAACACTTTGTCTAACACTTCATACACAGGGCTATATCATAGTTTATATTTATACAGCAAAGTTTAACTTGACTGTGATATTGTACTGCACCGTTAGACCATGTTCACACGGCTTAAAATGGGCCGTTTTTCGGTCCGTAATTACGCGCCGAAGTGCGCCAATTACGTGCCGAAAACGGCCCATTCATTACGGTAATTCACAGTTCTCATAGAGAACTACGGATTACGTCTCCTCTCCCCGCCGGGCGGGGAGATAATTGACATGTCACTTTCTAGCGACGTATACGCGCTGCTAGCAGTGATTGTCTATGGGCTGGCGACGTGCTGGCCCCCCGCACCCCCCCCGCCCCCGGCCACCCGGCGGAATTGCGGGGCGTAATTACGCCCTGCAAATACACCGTGTGAACATAGCCTAAGGGTATGTTCACGTGATGTATTGCGGCGCGTATTGTACAATACTAGCACGTATTTCTAAAGCGCTGACAGCCGGCTCCCATTGACTTTCACTTCCACCCTGCGTAAGTGCCGGGAAGAAGTAACATGTCAGTTCTTTTCCCCGGCGCATATTGTACGCCAGGGAAAATTTGGGGCAATCATACCTCTCAATGATAACTATGAGTTACCGTAATTGTGGGGAGTAATTCGGGAGTATTGCAGCTGTCTGAACATGCCCGTTCAGTATCCGTAGCTTGCTACAATTCAGCCTCAGAGGACAGGGAGATGTCTGTGCTTGCGCAGCTTTCCACCATTCATGTCTATGTGAGTTTCGAATATACCAAAGCACATTCACTTGACTATATTTGAAACTCCCATAGGAAGGAACAGGGAAAACTGTGCATGCACGGCCATCATTCCCCTGTCCTCTGAGGCTTGCTTCTATCCCTTTGAGAGCCAATCACCAGATATTCTAGTAAACCCTGCCTGCGTAATGATTACATGTGAGTGGACATGCACATTGTCAGGGCTGTCGTGGGGCGCGGTGCCCCTGCCGCCCCCGCCCCAGGGTCTGGCGCGGGCCGGACCGCGGGTCCCCGGGATTTTGCCCCCGGGTGCCCAGTCCCTGGCGCCAGTTCTCTTACCTGCCAGCGCTCCTGTGAACGCCGCTCCTGCCGGTCCCGGCCGTCGTGTGCATACCAGCTGCTTAGGGCACGCGCGCGTGATGGCTGGTCTGGATTTAAAGGGCCAGCGCGCCATTAATTGGTGATTGACGGCCGGTGGTCCTATATATGGAATACACCCCCAGCAATCTCAGCCAGATTTGTGCGTACCTTGTCTTTAGAGAGTGTTGGAGTCCGTTTTGATTACCTGTGTACCAGTCCGTTCCGCTACGTTTCCTGACCTTCCTGATTGCCGCCTGCCCTGACCGTCTGCCCGTTTCTGACCACGAACCTCTGTCGCCTGCCCTGACCCTTCTGCCTGTTCCTGAAATATGCCTCTGGATTACGATTTGTACCCCAACCGTACCCCGGGCCCCCATCCCCAAGCAAGTCACGTCAGGGGTAGCGACCTGGGAGCCTCACGCGCAGCAAGCCATCCCGCTTTGGCGGCGGGCTCTGGTGAAAACCGGGGGCTACTTAGACTCCGCTCCCTGGCTTGGCTTAACTATCATCGCTTGCGGTGGTCCAGCGAATACACCGAACCCTTACACACATGTCCTATAGTGATAAACTGGGCCCACACTAAAGGCATGGGCATCAGAATAATTTTCTCTGTTGGGTTCTGGGAGCTTGAGTCCAACACTGCATCAAATGTCTTCAGGTAGAAAATTGTATAAGTACTGCACTGTAGTATGGAGCACTGGAATTCATCTCCATGCTCACTGACAGTTGATGACATTTTTGAACCCTTTATAGCAGTTTTCAGATTTTTGGTTTTCATTTTTTCCTCCCGACCTTCCGAGAGCCATTTTTTTCTCCATCTACATAGTCGTATGAGGGCTTGTTTTTTGCGGGACAGCGAAAGTACCATATAATGTACTGGGAAATACCTCAAAAAATTCTACATGGGGTAGAAGGTTAAAAAAACACAACTGCCCCATTTTTGCAAGGTTTCATATTATAGAGTTTATGTTTTGGTATAAATGACATGCTATCTATATTCTGCAGGTTGCTGCAATTCCAGTGATACCACATTTGTTGAGTTTTCATTATGTTTTAGTACTTTTGAGAAAATTTAAACTTTTTCTATTTTTTAAATTTACACTGTAGTGGCATTTTCTGCTACTAATATTTTTCTTGTTTTTCATCTATAGACTTGAGTGATATTTTTGCGGGCTGAAGTGCATTTTTTATTGGTACCATTTTGGGATACATGTAACTTTTTGATTACTTTTTCTTCTTATCACGGTTTTTTGGGGAAGCAAAATTACCTATGACAGGAAGTAATGGAATTGGCATTAGGGAAAGGGGTTTCTGTGCCTTTCAACCCTCACTCCTGCAATCCTTTAACGGGGAATGGTGCGCAGATCAAAGGGTTAAAGGGCTTTCGCCTTTTTGGATTGGTCAGGAGTGAGCCCCCCCCATACCCTTACCGCTGCACGTAAATTTATTGTGCAGGGCATTAAGCGGTTAAAGATGTGCTAATACTTAAAAACAGGGATAAAAACAGAAGGCATGTACCTGCATTTTTTTTTATCTTTTTTACTTTTAAAATAATAATTTGCAAAATATTCCAGAAGTAATGGTTTAATGTTTTGTAGTAGGCTTGAAGTTTACATTGTGCGATGGGGAAGTATTGGCAAAAAGATAAATTAAAACCCTCTGTGAATGCAGAATCATATGTCCGAATACCTTTGTATCGACTACTCAACATAGAAGCTGCAACACCTATATATACAATACAAATTATAAGAAGAATAGAAACAAAGTAGTCAAAACATATCGATTTACTTAATATCAAGTATAAACCCCACACACAGAAATCCCCACACCTCCATGTTTTAGCATGCTCTCAGTGGGGTTATTAATGGCTGTCTGAGGAATGTTATTCCACTTGAATGCACTTGGGTACAAAATTATCAAGATTGGCTGCTAGGAGCTCCCTTTGCATTTACCAACTAATGAAATCCCAAATGTGCTTGATAGGAGACAAGTTCGGAGACACTGAAGCCATGATAGCATTTTTTAGACCTTGCAGGCTGCTCGTAGTAGCACGAGGAACATGTGGCCTGTACTACTGGTTTCATGACCAAATCAAAGTAATGCAAGTTGTTGGTGTACCTGAAATGAAGGTCTTTATGACCTTGCCCAATCTCTCATTGTGTCTGAGAGAAAGTGGGACTCCTCATTGAAGAAACAGACCTCCATTCCAGACTCCATTTGCATATTACTGTGCACCATGATAACCTTTGAGAGCAGTGAGGTGAGGGAGGTCAATGAAACCCGGGGCTGGGTATCTTCATGACAGCCCCTTTTGATGTTTTTAGTCAAAATGTTTTTTCCACCCTAGGCTTAGGATGTGATGTCCAATTTTACTTGCAGTACGATTGACACACAGCCATTTTTCCCAATTGACGACTGTTTGTGCAAATGTTCACCTCTGAGCACCACTTGCTTTCACTCCCATTCCAACCACTGGGACACGCAACTATAAGCAGTGCTGACATCTCAATCTAGGCGCATAGACCAAGGTCTTCAGTCCCAAAGGGTTCGTCCCCCTATGGATAGCTTACATGTCAAGGAACAGAAGACACCACAAAATTATCTTCCACTACTGATCCAATTTTTTAGGTTTCACAAATTGTAGCTATGGCTTCTTCATAGTGTTGTCATTTCAATGTTGAGGAGTGCATTGAGTTATATAGCACATACATTTTCTTTGTTAATGCAAAAATTAATAACAACTAATTTTTGTACCCCCAATATATTTTGCTTTACTGTCTAAGGCCCCTTATCTGTGTTTTACTGAAATGAATGAATAGCTCTGCTGTGACACCTCTGAAATAAATTATGACCCCAATCTAGGTTATAAAACTATAGAAAAATATTAGCCTGTCAAATATGCATTTAGGGCCACATGTAGGAAAACTATCTTGGCCTAAGACTATCTTTTTTGCCCACAGCAACCAATCAGAGCGCTCTGATTGGTTGCTTTGGGCAACAAAGAAAGTCTTAGACCAAGACAGTTTTCATATATGTGGCCCTAAATGCACATTTGACAGGCTAATATTTTTCTATTTGTTGCTTGGCTGCCAAGGACTCTGCTAAAGAGATTCATCAGGATAGATTATCAGGCTTGCATTAATCTATCTAATTTATGACATATACTGTATAGTGTAGACATATAGGGCGACATGTATGATTTTTGCCGTCCAGGCGCCAATTTTATTGCACGCATTAGTAGCGTAGAATGCGTCTGAATCTATGAACCTGTTCTACTGCGGGTCATAGATTTAGCGCCTTCTAGTTACAAAGCGACACTTCTGGCTCAGATAAACCACTTTTAAATTGGTCTACCTGTTCCAGCAGTAATGCTCCTGGTTTTGCCGTAATAATGTCATAAATATATAGAATACTATGGTTGTAGTGTGACCCACTTCCAGAACGCCCCCACATCTTAGGCGCATTACAAAGTGCAGCGGGCGCTTTATAATGCGCCTAATTTTGGAGTGCGCCTGCTCATACACCGAGCGCACAGCCTCGTACATACATCGCCCTTAGTCCTACATGGTGCTGTATTACTTCCATTGCAAGAAACTTCTAAGCATTGGTCCATGCATGGCCGTCCACCGACCACAAACTGAAAAATCTTCATAGGT